>JARQOD010014206.1:0-11033 GCA_033576555.1 Oophaga sylvatica
GGGTGCCTGAGGCCCGGCGACAAGCCATCTCGGAAGAGGTCAAGAAGATGCTGCAGTTAGGGGTCATTGAAGAGTCCCAGAGTGAGTGGGCCAGCCCAATAGTCCTAATACCAAAGCCAGATGGGACACTAAGGTTCTGTAATGACTTCAGAAAACTGAATGAAATTTCTAAGTTTGACGCCTACCCCATGCCCCGGGTCGATGAGTTAATAGAGCGGTTTGGGCAGGCCCGGTATTTTTCAGTCATTGACCTCACAAAAGGGTATTGGCAGGTGCCCCTAACAAAAGCAGCGAGAGAGAAAACGGCTTTTGTAACACCCGAGGGACTGTTCCAGTATATAGTCCTACCCTTCGGGTTGCATGGTGCTCCAGCGACATTCCAGAGGTTAATGGACGTTGTTCTTCGTCCTCATCGCCGATATGCCACGGCCTATCTGGACGATATTGTGGTGTACAGTACAGACTGGGAAAGTCACTTAGCCAAGGTACAGGCGGTGATAGATTCTCTGAGACAAGCAGGGCTAACTGCCAACCCAAAGAAGTGTTCCATAGGGTTGGAGGAAGCTCGGTACCTGGGGTATGTGATTGGGAGAGGAGTTATCAAACCCCAAATAAACAAAGTGGAGGCAATCCAAAACTGGCCCCGTCCCCTCACCACAAAACAAGTGAAAGGGTTTTTGGGGTTAGTGGGATACTACCGGCGGTTTATTCCCAATTTTGCAACCCTGTCGGCGCCGTTAACTGACTGCCTAAAAGGGAGGAAGTCAGTAATGGTGCGATGGAATGATCAGCTTGAAGAAGCGTTTGTAAAACTAAAAGGGGCACTGTGTGGTCACCAGTTCTGATCACACCCGACTTCAAAAGAGAATTCATTGTCCAGACTGATGCGTCAGAGGTAGGTCTGGGTGCCATGTTGTCTCAGGAGGTTAACGGGGAGGAGCATCCCATTAGTTTCCTGAGTCGAAAGCTTACTCTAGCTGAAACCAGATACAGCATTGTAGAGAGAGAGTGCCTGGCCATCAAGTGGGCACTGGAGTCATTGCGCTACTATCTGTTGGGGAGAACGTTTCGGTTGGTAACTGATCATTCCCCTCTGACTTGGATGAGTCAAGCCAAAGAGAGAAATGCACGAGTCACCAGGTGGTTTCTGTCTCTGCAAAATTTCAAATTTTCAGTAGAACATCGGGCAGGCAAATTACAGGGGAACGCAGATGCACTGTCCAGAGTTCACTGTATGTCATGTGTCCACCCTCCTAAGGTTGAACAAAGGGGGGAGGTATGTGGTACACCAAAGGGGGTCTTGATGGATGGGAGATATATTTCTCCTAGCAGACTGGAGTTTGGTCAGGATTTTCCCTGATCTCAAGGACCTGTGATGAGGTCACAGGCACGTGATCAGGTCAGCTGATGTGTACCTCACCTGAGGGTGTGGACTAGGCCTATAAAACAAGGAGCTGGTGTAGTTGGTGGGTGTGGAAGGAAGGAGTTTGGCAGAAGTCAGCCTGGAAGCTTGTTTTTGTTACAGTGTGTCAGTGTGCACCAGGAAGCGAGTACCAGACCACCCGGAATGGCACCGGCGGTCTCTGCTGTCCTGCAGCCGCTTAGTTAAGCCCGTCCCAAGCAAGGGTGAGTCTGGGACCAGTGGTTCTCCAAGCTGGAGTGATTTATGTTCTGCTTTGTTTTTGTTATCTGGACTTTTTGTTGAACCCATTATTAAAACCACTGAACTTTGAACTAAAAGCCTGTGTGTTTGCCTCATTACTGCGGCCCGGCCCCTGCCTACCAGAGCGGATCCCTACAATGGACACAGCAGCATTTCAGCCACGCTCACATAGAGTCATTGCAGGCTCTCATTGCTGACTTTTGTCAGCATTACAATTTCGAGTAGATACTGTAGATAGACATCGCTGGGAAGAGTTAACATGGACACTGCAGGACCCCAACCACTCTCACATATTGTGAGGGCCTTCTGTTATTGCTGGCTCTTGACTGCAACCATCACTCAGTACTTACCGCAGACAGGGGCCAGTGATGAGAGCACACACTGACACTGAGGAAGTCTGGGTTACAGCAGTGTCACTGATGATTATGTTCAGGCAGCGCTTGCTTCAGTGCTGACAATCAAGATAAGATAAAAAGCTCAATATGTAAACTTAAGGGGCATAACAGTGCACTGAGCCCTTGGGCATGTCAAATGTGCACTGAAACCCCTCATTCGCATATGAAATAAACTGTTTATTTTTCTGACAACTCAATGATTAAAGCCGTCTCACACAGCGATCTCGCTAGCGAGATCGCTGCTGAGACACTAGTTTTGTGACGCAACAGGGATCTCCCCTGCAATATCGCTGTGTGTGACATTCAGCGACGAACAGCCCCCATGCTGGGTATCGCTGATCGTCGCTGAATGTCCTGGACATTTTTTTGATCGCTGGTCTCCCACTGGCCAGCACGCATCGCTGCGTGTGACAGGCGGGAGACCAGCAATCCGCTGGTAACCAAGGTACACAGAGGGTTTGCAGGCGCAGGGCTGCGCCTGGAAACCCGATGTGTACCTTGGTTACCAGCTCCCTGCATCAGGGCGCTGGTATCCAACGTACACTTGCGGGTAACTAAGCGACGTTACCCGCAATGTTGTTGTGCTGATAGCTGCCTGAGCTGCCTGTTTGGCAGCTCAGCAGCGATCATGTAGCGACACACCAGCGATCCTGATCGTTGTCGGGATCGCTGGTGTATCGCTATGTGAGACGGGGGCTTAAGGCCGGGGTCACACTGGCGACAAAATCGGATGACTGCAAAGTGATGAAATATCGCATTGCAGTCGGGCCAATGTTAATCTATGGAGCAACTCCGACCACCCGATTTTTTGTCGTCCGTTTTATACAGTACAGACCAAAAGTTTGGACACACCTTCTCATTCAAAGATTTTTCTGTATTTTCATGACTATGAAAATTGTAGAATCACACTGAAGGCATCAAAACTATGAATTAACAATGTGGAATTATACATTACACTTTACAAAAAAGTGTGAAACAACTGAAAATATGTCTTATATTCTAGGTTCTTCAAAGTAGTAGCCACCTTTTGCTTTGATTACTGCTTTGCACGCAGAAAAGGTGAACGGATGGACTCTACATGCCTAGTTCCCACCGTGAAGCATGGAGGAGGTGGTGTGATGGCGTGTTGTATTTAGGGGGTGACTGACTGGCTCCTTTTAAGGGGTAAGTGACTATACCAGTTTTTAACTGACTAAGCTAAGTGTTTTTTTCCAAAATGTGTAGGACCTGAGAGTCCTGAGCCTCCATATCAGCAGATAACATCACTAAGGCCGGGGGGCAGACTAGCATATGGCATCTGATGTGAGAGCATAGGATGCCATATGCTAAAGACCCTCGGCTCCTGCTCCGCTGCGAGCTGAGTGTTATGCGACTGTGCTCCGAGCTTCTCGCACAGAGGGGATCGGAGCACAGCTGCGGAGGAGGCACAGAAATGAATTTCTCCATCTCTTCCAATGCCGGAGTCAGCGTATATCGCACATCACTCGGATGATATCCGAGTGATGTGCGTTGTCTCAATCAAACCCATATACTTATATGGGTACGAGTGCGCCGAGACACGGCCGAGTGTAGGTGACAATCGCAGCATGCCGCGATTTCACTCGCACATTGAAAATGGCCGAGAAAAAAAACACTGATGGGAGCTGCCCCATAGATGAATACTGGTCCAAGTGCTATGCAAAGTTTTATCGCATACCACTCGTCCGTATTATTCATCGCTAATGTGACCCCAGCCTAAGAAGCACTAATTAAGGAAATGCTAAACAGCAGAGGGCGTTCTCCGGGCACACTGGAGTTTTGCACAAACGTGTTTGAAACTTAAAAGGAGTCTGCCAACACAAAATAACTCTTCAAACCAAGCCTAGCACTCTGCAGGAGACAAATACCTGATAAAAATCATACCTTTTATTGTCGAAATTCATTGTTGTGTTTGCCAGAAACTATAATTTATAAAAATATGCTAAGGAGCAAGATGGTGCACCCTGGGCATGGCCAAGCGATTCAGTATAACTTGCCAGCTACTTGCTTTTCAACTATCTCTGCCCTCCTTTTTCTTGACAGACATCGCTGGTTTTACAGGAGCCATAGGATAGTGGCTACGGATGTAAAATAAGTAGGTGGGAAGATTCACTGAATTGTTTGGCCATGTAACAGATACACTGAGCACCTTATTAGCATATTTGAATAAAGAACCATTTATATGAAGCGCAGCAATGGATTTGGACAAAATTGGTAAGCTTTGATAAGTGCTATGTCCCCTACATAGGCCTATGCATTGTTTGAACAGTTATTTTGGTACTGATAGACTCCCTTTAACCACCATAAACAGGGCTTAAGCAAAGAAACCGAACTGAAGTCTACACAGTGGACATAACACTACAGAGAGCACTGAATTTGGGCATGTAACATATGACTGTCTGAAGGGGTTCTAAGTTGATGTGAAAGTTTTAATTTTGTGCATTGCGTGTCCAGCATTGGTGATACTATTGAAATAGAAGCCTTCGCAGGAGTCTGCTATAGTGTGTGTGTACAGTTAGGTCCATATATATTTGGACAGAGACAACATTTATTTAATTTTGGTTCTAGACATTAGCACAATGAATTGTAAACAAAACAATTCAGATGCAGTTGAAGTTCAGACTTTCAGCTTTCATTTGAGGGTATCCACATTAAAATTGGATGAAGGGTTTAGGAGTTTCAGCTCCTTAACATGTGCCACCCTGTTTTTAAAGGGACCAAAAGTAATTGGACAATTGACTCCAAGGCTATTTCATGGACAGGTGAGGGCAATCCCTTCATTATGTCATTCTCAATTAAGCAGAAGGGCTGGAGTTGATTTGAGGTGTGGTGTTTGCATTTGGAAGGCTTTGCTATGAAGGAAACATGCGGTCAAAGGAGCTCTCCATGCAGGTGAAACAAGCCATCCTTAAGCTGCAAAAACAGAAAAAACCCATCCAAGAAATTGCTACAACATTAGGAGCGGCAAAATCTACATGTAAGGTTCTTTGTCTCTGTTGACATGTTCCTTGAAACTCAGTTTTCCGTCGGCCATTTTGCTTTCTGTCTTTCTGCAGCTCTTGCCCTCAGTTAATATGGAGTTTCCAGTTTTCATGTTCCCGCCCTGATTCTTCCCTCTTGCTTCTTAAGCAGCCTCAGCTGAACAATCAATGCTCCTGAATCAAGCCTCAGTCAGTCTGTGACCTGACTTCTGGAAACCTTGGACTTTTACTCCAGCTATTCCCTACTGAGGAACCTTGGAACACTTTTGGACTCTGGAAACCTGCTGTTTGGTGAATCCATGTTTGCAGAGGAATTACGGTACAGAGAAGAGATCCTGAACCTGCTTTGGAGATTTATTGTAGTGCTTGAAGTTACTCTGGCCTGCTGTGTCTCCTGTCGCTGTTCCTGCAAACTGTGTGAACTTTTCAGCATGCTTGTATGAAGTAATACAAGTCATTTCATATCAACCTGTGTCTCCTGTGTTTTCCTCGCACCCAAGCACAAGACGCTATAGGAACTGTACACTATACATGACACTACAGTTTGGTACATCCTGAGAAAGAAAGAAAGCATTGGTGAACTCATCAATGCAAAAAGACCTGGGCGCCCATGGAAGACAACAGTGGTGGATGATCGCACAATACTCTCCATGGTGAAGAGAAACCCCTTCACAACAGCCAACCAAGTGAACAACACTCTCCAGGAGGTAGGCGTATCAATATCCAAATCTACGATAAAGAGAAGACTGCATGAAAGTAAATACAGAGGGTTCACTGCATGGTGCAAGCCACTCGCATCAAGAATAAAAAGGCTAGACTGGACTTTGCTAAAAAACATATAAAAAAGCCAGCACTGTTCTGGAAGAACATTCTTTGGACAGATGAAACCAAGATCAAACTCTACCAGAATGATGGAAAGAGAAAAGTATGGCGAAGGCGTGGTACAGCTCATGATCCAAAGCATACCACATCATCTGTAAAACACGGCGGAGGCAGTGTGATGGCTTGGGCATGCATGGCTGCCAGTGGCACTGGGTCACTAGTGTTTATTGATGATGTGACACAGGACAGAAGCAGCCAAATGAATTCTGAGGTATTCAGAGCCATACTGTGTGCTCAGATACAGCCAACTGCAGCCAAACTGATTGGTCGTCGTTTCATACTACAGATGGACAATGACCCAAAACATAAAGCCAAAGCAACCCAGGAGTTTATTAAAGCAAAGAAGTGGAATGTTCTTGAATGGCCAAGTCAGTCACCTGATCTCAACCCAATTGAGCATGCATTTCACTTGTTAAAGACTAAACTTCAGACAGAAAGGCCCACGAACAAACAGCAACTGAAAACCACCGCAGTGAAGGCAGGGCAGAGCATCAAAAAGGAGGAAACACAGCGTCTGGTGATGTCCATGAGTTCAAGACTTCAGGCAGTCATTGCCAACAAAGGGTTTTCAACCAAGTACTAGAAATGAACATTTTATTTACAATTATTTAATCTGTCCAATTACTTTTGGCCCCTTTAAAAACAGGGTGGCACATGTTAAGGAGCTGAAACTCCTAACCCCTTCATCCAATTTTAATGTGGATACCCTCAAATGAAAGTTGAAAGTCTGAACTTCAACTGCATCTGAATTGACTTCCGGTTCCTGCGCTGACATGTGAGGAGGGAGTTTGGTGGAGCTCCTGAATTCCTCCCAGGTAACCACGCAGAACGGACTGATAGGAGCGCAGAAAAACCTCCCCCGGGAGCACTGTCACCTTCTGCACCCGTGGGGACATAATTTATGGAGCGTTACTTGCTCCGGAGTTCACAACAGACCCCTAACCAGCTGAAGCATAAGGGCAAGATGGCGCCTGGAGGAGAGAAGGGGGAGAGAGACGCGGTGCTGAGCGCTGCCACGGACACGCAGCAAGAGCTCTTATCAGAAGCACCATCTGACCCGAGAGTTCCTCAGGAATTTGACTCCCAGAGAATGGCTGGAGAGGTCACAGCCCTTCTCTTACCAGACATACAGAAGCTGCTGGAGACGGCATTGCAATCATCCTTGTCTTCCATACAAAAGTCTGTGGAGCTGAATACCACTGCAATAACCAAGCTGCGCAGGATGTGGCACTGTTACAACAGGAGAAGCAACTCGTCCAAGACAGAGAACAGAATCTTCAGCAGAACTTACAAAGTTTGATGGAAAAAACGGAGGACTTGGAAAATCGCTCGAGACGGAGCAATTTGCGTATCGTTGGGCTGCCTGAATCGTTTAAACCAGCAGACTTGCAATCCATCTGCGAGAAAGACCTACCGAAAATATTGGGACTTAACTACTACTGCCGTGTGGAACGTGCGCACCGCGTGGGACCGCCGCAAAACAACAACAGGCGAGGGGAGGCGCCGAAACCAACGACGTACAGGCCACGGCAAGTAATAATGAAGCTGCTAGATTATAACGATAAATTTTCTTTGTTACGGGCATTCAGAGAAGCGAGGCGTCCTGTGCTACTTCATGGCTACAAAATTCTGCTCTTTGAGGACTTCTCAGTATCGGTCTCCAGGAGGCGGCGGGCGTTCAGTTCCATTTGCACTACGCTGTTCGAGCGAGATGTTCGCTTCCAGCTATTGTTCCCTGCGCGTCTGCGGCTGCAAAGATCTGACGGGACTTATGCCATTTATGACACACCAGAACAAGCCGAAGCAGCCTTGGAACGAAACCCACAAAGTGATAGGGAAGGACAGCAACGCAGAGCCAGGTTCTCCCCACGCCGATAACGACAAGATGGCAGTCCATGAAGGGGGACAGGAAAGCTGAAAGGGATTCTCCCCACGTTAAATGTCATTTGGGATCTGCTTGCTGTTCAAGCCGTTTCTGTTGGAATCCCATGATCCCTATGTTGAAGCATGGATGCTCTGCTGTGTTTTTAGATGGCTCAGTTAATTGGTATTGGTTGTTGGAGGTCTCTCCTAGGGAGGGCATCTAGACACACGTGGGACAAATGAGTTAAACACCACATATGGAGAGACAATAAGTGAAGCAGGCTAGTGGGGTCCATGCTTTGGGCACATGGGGGGGGTACACTGTATTGCCTGGGAGGATCGGGGCAATCACCTCACATGTTAGAAAAAAGGAGGTCACATAAACAGAGGTAGTGGTGGAGAGACTACGGCCGCATACAGCGGTCTATTGGTAAACAAGAGTTACTAGAAAAGAGATAGTTCGACAATCACTTAGGACAAAGGAAGAGGTAGGTACATATAAGCGGATCCGACAACAATATCTCAAGGAAGCTCAGGGACCCTTTTTAGAGTAGCGTGGGACCTCTCTCCAATAGTTAATCCTCAAATTGTCAATAAATCTTGATTTGGTATTTGATACTGTGGTGCTGCTTCCTCCTCTCCTCGCAGGTTGTTGCCAGCGACGGCCATAAGACGGTACACCGTCTCCTCCAGCACACTCTGACCTCTTCTGCTGCTCATTCAACATGAAGATCATCTCCTGGAATGTCAAAGGCTTGCGGGCGCCTGAGAAGCGTACAAAGATTCTAAGGTACCTCCGCCGGTGGAAGCCGGACATAGCACTTCTCCAAGAGACACACCTGAAGGTGACTGACTTTCCTCGCATGCACAAATTTTGGGTGGGGACAGCTACGGGTCACAGGGCACTGAAAGCAAGACAGGGGTATTGACATTAATCAGCAAGCACTTCAAGGGCAAGGTGATAGACTCCGAACATGACACAGACGGACGCTGGGTGAGAATATCAGTATCACTTGACAACAAAACCTACAGCATTTATAACATATATGGACCTACAGAAGACAATGGACCGTTCTTTAGAGACATGGAGGCCCGTATACTTCAGGACACAATTTCCCTGAAAATAGTAGGTGGTGACTTAAATACGGTGAATCGACCCAGTGAAGATCGTAGGCCGATGCGAACGACTGTACGATCACATGACACGCGCTTACAACCTCTGCTAGACACGACTAACTTAGTAGACATTTGGAGACACTTGAACCCAGATGGTAGGGAATACTCCTTCTATTCGGCGCCACATGACTCATGGTCCAGAATAGATTATATACTGCTATCACAGGAGCTAGTAAGGGGAGTGGAAGAGGCGGACGTACACAACATAGCTATATCTGACCACGCGCCCGTCTCAGTGACCCTGCCCGACATGGTCCAGATGGGGCCGGACCGCACTTGGCGTTTCCCTTCCTATTTGTTAACGGATGAGAAGTTTCGAGATCAGGTGAAGCAGTGGTGGCTGGAATATGTAAGAGATAATGGAGATAGCAGGGATAGACCGGAACTTTTATGGGCAGCAGGGAAGGCAGTAATGCGCGGGAAACTAATAGCTTATCTGACATCCCTAAAAAAGAAGATAGCGACAAATTACTCGCAGGCTAGCAGGACACTACGCGATAGCTATACGTCATACCTGACAACTTCCTCGATTCAGGATAAAAATAGATGGAAGCAGGCTAAGGCTGACTTTGACCTTTGGGTCGACCGCCGCGAGAGAACCAGTAATATGAATTATAGAGCCGAACTATTTCGTTATGGTAGCAAATCAGGGAGACTGTTAGCGCGACTGGCGAAAGGACATTACACTCCTCAACATATTACAGCGTTAACGAATATACACGGGACCATGAACACAGACCCTCAAAACATAAACACGATCCTACAAGAATATTACTCAGACTTATATAAGGAGGAGCACACGGACAGGGCGGAGGGACAGACCTTTCTAGACGGAATACGGTTACCATCCATCACACCTGATCAGCTTCTCCTTTTAAACAAACCAATTGAGGTGACGGAAGTGACAGCGGCGATAAAAGACCTGAAATCGGGGAAGGCACCAGGACCTGACGGGTTTACAGCCGAATTCTTTAAATTATTGAGTGAGGATATCTCACCCACGTTGGTAGGCACATTCAATCATATATTGGAGACAGGAGGGTTGCCCATCCACTCGAACATGGCACACATCAAGGTGTTACTAAAACCCAACAAACCTTCACACCTGGCTGGCTCCTATCGTCCAATCTCACTCATTGACCAGGATATCAAGCTTTTGTCCAGGATCATGGCTGATCGCTTGAGTAGCATTCTTCCTACACTGATAGGGCCATCACAGGTTGGCTTTGTTCGCCACCGAGCGGCCATGACTAATATTAGAAAAGCAATAGCAGTTCTGGATAAATACCGTGGTCTGACAACATCGAGCCCTGTTCTGCTGTCCCTAGATGCCGAGAAGGCATTCGACAGGGTGAGCTGGAGTTGGTTGGCCATGGTCCTGGACAAAATTGGCGTGAGAGGCACGTTTAGGACTTTCCTGACAGGACTCTACGCCAACCCACAGGCACGAATACACACTCCAGGCCACCTGTCGGCTCCTTTGACACTACAGAGGGGAACTCGTCAGGGGTGCCCATTGTCACCCTTGCTCTTTGATATAGCCCTTGAGCCATTAGTTAGACACCTGGAGGATAACACAGTATACGACGGTATAAAGGTAGGGGGACGGGAGATCAAACTGACATTGTTTGCAGACGATATACTCATTTATATGGCACATCCCCAAGAGCATCTCACTGGGCTATTAGACTGCCTAAAACTTTTTGAACGAATATCGGGATACCGCATCAACGCGTCCAAGAGTGAAATTTTGGAATTGGGAAAGCCTAACCCTCGTGAGATCTGGCATGCTCACGGATGGGGGTCAGATGTACTTAAACCCTTTATAACATACCTGGGAATCAAAATAGGACGGGAATCTAGCTCTCTGTACAAACTTAACTATGATCCCTTATTTGACAAAGTTGTACGGGAATTGGAGCGTTGGCATGATTTGCCCCTGTCTCTTCTGGGCCGTTGTCACCTTCTTAAGATGATTAGTTTCGGTAGGCTGCTATACCCGCTTCAGACTATTCCACTCCTGTTACGCCATGTTGATGTCTCACGGATACAAAA
>JARQOD010014207.1:0-11030 GCA_033576555.1 Oophaga sylvatica
AAAATGCAAAAATCAAGCACAAAAACAAAAAGAAGAAAATGTCTTATCTGTTAGCAGGAGATGCAGACACGACACAGCAGGCTACAAAAGAAACAGGAATCAAGGATTCAGACCAGAACAATTGATCACCGGCAACCCTGATGGGAAGGTGACTCCCTTATATAAGACCAGTCAGTAACACCTGATTCCCAATCCTCACAATCTTCACAATCTTCACTGGACAGACCAGCACCGCTTGTAACCACCAGAGGGAGCCTCTGCTCAGAACTCATCCCAAGCCCACTCACAACAGCCGATGTGGTGGAAGATACTCTGCCTCCTTTTTATCAAAACCGTCTGCAAAGGGCCAATAGGTGGGAGGCAATCCCACAGGACCGGAAGGAGGTTGAGAGGCAGTGACCGGACGGACAGATCCTAGGCACCTTTCTTGACACGGATGCCCCCATCGGAGAATCTCACTGGAATGCCAATCCAAGACGGCTCGTGTGTCCGCAGCCAAGGGAGACCGAGAAGCAGCGGATGCGACAAGTTGGGCAGAACACAGAGGGCAATCTTCTCTTGATGCAGGGCCCCAATCTGCAGAACCACTTCCTCAGTAACCATGGAGACGGACTCTTGCAGGGGTTTACCGTCTACGGAGGCAATCATACAGAGGCACTTTAAGGAGACCATGGAAGTCTGATATTTCTTCGCCTCCTTAAGCCGAATGAAGTTGCCTGCCGCGCCCAAATCCACATAAGCTAGTTTAGAACCACGCCTCTGACCCTGAACAATCAGAACAGAAAGAGTAAGGTGGAGAGGAGTCTGACACACATAGGGAGGCCTCGCTTACCTGACCTAGGTGGAGGCGTTTCCCGACCTCTCAGGACATGAGAGCAGGAAATAAGACTTACCCCCACAGTATAAGCACAAGCCTTGTGCTAACCTCTCTCTCCTGCGTTGTTCCGCCATCTTAACCCGGTCTACCTGCATAGGCTCCGGTGCAGAACTGCCAGAAGAACAAGAAGACCGAGGACTGGGAGGTCTATGACCTGAAGAAGAGGAAGGCCTAAAAGGTCTCCTCTCTCTGGCAGCCTCACGAGAGCACTCTTGAAAGCGCAAATCAATGCGTGTGGCAAGTGAGATGAGATCCTCCAAGGTGGTCAGAGTATCCAGTCCAGCGAGCTCATCTTTAATCCTGCCAGACAATCCTCGCCAAAAGGCCCCCACCAAAGCCTCATTGTTCCACGCCAGCTACGAGGACAACGTGCGGAAGCGTATGGCATATTGTCCGACCGTGAGAGTGCCCTGATGGAGGTTAAAAAGGGACTCCGTGGTGGAAGCTGCCACCCAGGCTCATCAAAGACCCTCCGGAAGGTGTCCAGCTTTTCTCTTCGTTCTCTTGGTATCCACCCAGCTTTTCTCTTCCTTTTCCTGGTATCCACCCAGCTTTTCTCTTTGTTCTCCTAGTATCCACCCAGCTTTTCTCTTCGTTCTCTTGGTATCCGCTCAGCTTTCCTATTCGTTCTCCTGGTATCCACCCAGCTTTTCTCTTCGCTCTACAGATATCCACCCAGCTTTTCTCTTCGTTCTACTGGTATCCACCCAGATTTTCTCTTAGTTCTCCTGGTACCCACCCAGATTTTATCTTCATTCTCCTGGTATCCACCCAGCTTTTCTCTTTGTTCTCCTGGTATCCACCCAGCTTTTCTCTTCGTTCTCTTGGTATCCACCCAGCTTTTCTCTTCCTTTTCCTAGTATCCACCCAGATTTTCTCTTCGTTCTCTTGGTATCCGCTCAGCTTTCCTATTCGTTCTCCTGGTATCCACCCAGCTTATCTCTTCGCTCTACAGATATCCACCCAGCTTTTCTCTTTGTTCTCCTGGTATCCACTCAGCTTTTCTCTTCATTTCCTAGTACCCACCCAGCTTTTCTCTTTGCTCTCTGTTGTGTTTTGGTAGCTGAGGAGAATAAGCAAAAACAGCAATACACCAGAGAGGCTGGAACCTATTGGATTGCAGTAACCTGAACTAACACACAACTAGAGGTAGCCGTGGAGCGTTCCTACGTTGATCCTAGACGCCTCGTCACAGCCTGAGAGATAACTACACCTAAAGGCAGAAAGATGAAAGCTATCTGCCCCGGAGCAGATCCCCAAAGAAAATAGGAAGCCCCCAAACATGTAATGGCGGTTAGACAAGAAGAAGCACAGACACAGACAGAAAATAGAATGAGCAAACGCTGGGGCCCAATCTGTCTAGACAGGAAAGTACAGGAAAGGATACTCACTGCAATTAGTGTTGAGCGATACGATACTGCAAGTATCGGGTATCGGCCGACATTAGCTCTATCGGCCTTTCGATAATTTGTTTCGATATTTTCCATATATCGTATACCGGAATCGGAAGTTCCCATAATTCTTTGAGAGGCAATGTGATTTTAGTCAGCCAATGAGGAATCCTAAGAAGTGTGGGCACATCCTGTACTGCTGCGGGCATGTTAACTAATGGCATGGCTGTGATTGGATGCTGAAATGATGTCAGAATGCACTATAAAAGGCGCCGCCGCCATTTTAGCGTCACTGTGCTGTGAATTCAGTAAGGGACAGAACGCTACTGTGCTGACTCTGAGGGACAGTTAGAGATTGCGATTTAGTGTACTGTGCTGTAGGCAGGCTAGCACCAACCGCTGTGTAAAGCTTCCTTTTGCCTGCAGTGTTGTTTTAACAGCTCTGCAAGGTGTGTGTGTGAGTGCAGGTGACGCTGCAGTTTGCTCTGTATGCAACGCTGTCTGTAGGCATCTGCACGTGTCACTCACAGACTCTTTTTTTTTTTTTCTTCAGTGTATAAAAGGCGCCGCCGCCATTTTAGCGTCACTGTGCTGTGAATTCAGTAAGGGACAGAACGCTGCTGTGCTGGCTCTGAGGGACAGTTAGAGATTGCGATTTAGTGTACTGTGCTGTAGGCAGGCTATCACCAACCGCTGTGTAAAGCTTCCTTTTGCCTGCAGTGTTGTTTTAACAGCTCTGCAAGGTGTGTGTGAGTGCAGGTGACGCTGCAGTTTGCTCTGCATGCAACGCTGTCTGTAGGCATCTGCACGTGTCACTCACAGACTCTTTTTTTTTTTCTTCAGTGTAATTCTTGCTGCTCCATGCAATTTAACTATTAGTGTGACGCGCTTCCATCCGTATCCAATACATTGGTTGCAAACACTATAGAAGTAGACAAAGGAGTAGCCTTTCACAGATTGTGAACAGTTGTGTTTCAGTGTTCACTTCAGTCTCTGCGTAATAACCACACTTAGGCCTTATAACTTTTCTGACTTTCTTTATCAATCTACCAAGATGAAGAAGGCAGGGAGTAAGGCACGTGGTCGTGGCCGTGGAGTTTTCAGCAGGGAGAGGACGTGGGGATTCTGTGGCTGCTGCCGCACCCAGTGACACAGCATCCACCAGTTTTCCCCGTCAGCGTTCCTTTATGCGCACTTTGGTAGGAGCTCAGCGTACCCCCCTGCTGCGGGAAGAACAAATTGAAGCCGTTGTTGGTTGGATAGCAGCCAATGCATCGACTTCAATTCCTTCCACCTCCTCTCAGGAACACAGCACTGTTGAACAACCATCTGTCTCTTCACCGCCTGCCAAATTGCCCAGGCAGTCAGAGAGTTCTGAACTGGAGCCAGCTGAGTCTCTGCTTCTGTTCTCAGAATCTGTTGGCTTGCAAACAGGGGCCCAGCCAAGCAGCATTCTGGAATGTGAAGAAGAGGCAGTATGCAGTGATGCGCAACAGCTGTGTCTCTCTGAATGTGAAGAGGCGGGTGAGCCAGTGCCGATGGTCAGCACACCGCAGAACGCATCTGATGATGATGAGACTCAGTTGCCATTTTCTGTTGAGCATGGTGCTGGCCAGACCACCCAACAGCAGCAGGTGTTGGAAGAGGGTACTGGAGATGATGAAGTCCGAGACCCAACATGGCGTGAGCAGCAGGAAGGTGGTGGGAGCAGCTCTGAGGAAGAGATTGGCCCAACGGTACAAAGAGGAGGGAGAGGTAGGCTGCAGACTCGCTTGCCTGTAGCCTCCAGTTTGGCACCTGTTGGGAGCAGTTGTGTTAGAAATGTCAAAATTGGCGCTCCCATGACTTGCACTGCGTGGTCCTTTTTTGACAGAGTTGTAGATGATATTTGCTATGTTCAATGCAAGCTGTGTAAGCAAAAAGTTAAAAGAGGTAAAAATATCAGTAACCTGAATACCACAAATATGTGGAAACATGTACGGACAAAGCACGTAGCTGAGTTACAAAGACACACTGGAGATGTAGGCCAACCTTCAGCAGCACCTACATCTTCAGGTCGTGTTGGAGCCTCTTACTCCAGCTCACACACAGCTGGTTCGGCTTCCTCACAGGATCGGCATGGAAGAACCTCTTTCACTGTTGTCCAGAGACCCAGTGTTATTGCACCCACAGCTGCAAGTTCCCTGTCATCCTCACACTCCCAGGCCACAAAACAGCCATCGGTAGCACAGGCATGGGATAAAAGACGGCCATACTCGGCAAACCATCCACGAGCACAGGCTCTGAATGCTGGCCTTGCAAAACTCCTGTCCCTTGAAATGCTGTCATTCAGGCTGGTGGAGACTGACAGTTTCAGGAACTTTATGGCATTGGCAGTCCCACAATATAATGTGCCAAGCCGATTTTATTTCAGCAGGCAAGCCGTCCCTGCTCTGCAAAAACATGTAGAGGGAAACATTAAACATGCGCTACTAAACGCCGTCAGTAGCAGGGTCCACCTGACCACCGATGCGTGGACCAGTACCCATGGCCAGGGACGATACCTTTCCCTCACTGCCCATTGGGTCAATGTTGTGGAGCCGGGTACAGATCTTGCCAGTGGCGCTGTACGTGTTCTGCCAACTCCAAGGATTGCAGGAATCCAGTCTGTACACATTGATTCCTCCTCCTACTCCAGTTCCTCAGAATCATCGCTGCACGAGCCGTCACGGTATACCTCCACATGGACCCGTGAACGCTTACCTGTTGCGACCGATATGAGCACAGCCGTGGCCAAACATCAACAGGCTATCCTGAAATTAATTCCCATGGGAAATCGAAGCCACACAGCGCAGGAGCTCTGGGATGCCATCAAGCAGGAGAGCGACGTGTGGTTTTTGTCAGCTAATCTCCAGCCAGGCTTGGTAGTGTGTGACAATGGCCGAAATCTGGTGGCAGCTCTGGGCCTTGGCAACCTCACTCACATACCATGTCTGGCACATGTGCTCAACTTGGTCGTGCAGAGTTTTTTGAGGGACTATCCGGATCTTGATGCACTGCTGCACAAGGTCCGCCTAGAGTGCGCTCACTTGCGACGTTCCAGCATGGCCAGATCGCGCATTGCAGCTCTGCAAGTCAGATTTCGCCTTCCTGAACATCGCATCATATGTGACGTACCCACCAGGTGGAATTCCACGTTACATATGTTGGAGCGGTTGTGTGAACAGCAGCCAGCAGTAATGGAGTATCAGCTGGAAGAGGCGCAATCAACTCGCAATTTGCGCCGTTACACTTCACCACTACTGAGTGGGCCTCTATGAAGGACATCTGTGACGTTTTGCGTGCGTTTGATGTCTCAACGCGGATGGCGAGTGCAGATGATGCACTAGTCAGCATGACTGTCCCCCTTATCTGCCTGCTTCAGAAATCACTGAAAGCACTAAAGGAAGAGGTTTTGGAAGAGGTGGATGAGGAGTCACAAATTAAAATACCTTCAGGACAGTCAGCGCACCGTGGTTCCTCACAAAGGGCTGGGCAGGGCTCACTTTGTGAGGAGGATGAGGAGGAGGAGTCAATGGAGGAGGAAGAAATCCCTACAGAGGGAGGTACACAACGCTGTAGTCAGTATGTAGAGCGAGGGTGGGGTGATGCAGAGGAGGCAGAGATGACGCCTCTTCCAGAGGACAGCTTTTGTTGGCCAGTTGGGAGTCTGCAGCACATGGTTGATTTCATGCTTCATTGCCTGAGAAACGACCGCCGCATCGCCCACATTCTCACCACGTCAGATTATTGGGTGTACACCCTCCTAGACCCTCGATACCGGGACAACTTACAAACCCCATCACACCGGTGAACCGGACCGTAAAATGCAGGAGTACCAAGACACACTGGTGCAATCCATACTGTTGTACATTCCAGCCGAGAGAGCTGCTGCTGCTACTGCTTTACAAAGCAGCTCTGTGCGTCGAGGCAGTGTAGACACCTCTACAACAAGAGGGAGCAGAAGCAGCGCCTCTGCACAGGGCAAGAGCTGTATGTTAGAAATGTGGCGAAGTTTTGTGACAGCGCCAGCAAGGTCTACACCATCCGAGACGGCTCCAGTCACCAGGAAGAAACGTTTCCGTAAGATGGTGACAGACTACTTGGCTTTCCCTCTAAGTGTACTCCCAGATGCCTCTTCCCTTTCAAATTTTGGGTCTCTAAGTTGGATACATGGCCAGAGCTTAGCCAGTATGCATTGGAGGTGCTGGCTTGCCCTGCTGCCAGTGTATTATCTGAGCGCGTCTTTAGTGCTGCAGGTGGTGTAGTAACAGACCGTCGCATGCGACTATCCTCAGAGAATGTAGACCGGCTTACTTTTCTGAAAATGAACAAGGCATGGATCTCACCTGAATTTGCCTGTCCGTTTTCAGATTAAATAACTGTTTGGCAACGTTTTCCATGTCTCCTGTTATGTTCATCTTTCTACCACCTGAACTCTACTCCCTGGGCTACAACACCGCCATTTGTTGCTCGGAAGTAATTGGCAGGGGTACTGACTCCTGGCCAGCCTGGTTACAGCACGACAGCTGTTTCCTGGCAGTGTGAACGTCAATTATCCTCCAATAAGTTGTGCTGTCGTGTTGCATTCGGGTTAGCCGACTCTATGGTGCCTGCAGTTTACGTGATTCCTATGTGTGCTGTGGGATATGTAAATAAAGGCTGTTTCCATTGTGACAATAGGACAAGCACCCACTGTAGGACTGTGTGATTCGGTAACTGCGGACGGCTTGCGTCCTGTCAACTTACATTTTCATGGGTGCCTTCTGCTACCCGTCCGGGGTCCAGTACCGTCAACTGGTTCTCCCCAGTGCCTTTGGCCTAGGTGCCTCCATCTCCGTATCCGAGTTCCAGCAACGTCTGCTGGTCCTTGGTAGTGCTTTGGAGCACAGGTACCTCCTGCTTAGTAACCGTGTCACAGTAACGTCAGCTGGTACTCGGTTGTGACATTGCCTCTTTTCCTTCTGCTACCCGTCCGGGGTCCAGAACCGTCAACTGGTTCTCCCCAGTGCCTTTGGCCTAGGTGCCTCCATCTCCGTATCCGAGTTCCAGCAACGTCTGCTGGTCCTTGGTAGTGCTTTGGAGCACAGGTACCTCCTGCTTAGTAACCGTGTCACAGTAACGTCAGCTGGTACTCGGTTGTGACATTGCCTCTTTTCCTTCTGCTACCCGTCCGGGTTCCAGCACAGTCAGCTGGTCCTCGTTACTTCCATTGTCTCTTGCTCCATGTCATACCCGTCAGGGTTCCAGTAACGTCAGCTGGTTCTCGGAAATTAGACGACCTTAAAGACCACCCAGAAGAAGATGATGACAACAAGGACGACAATCAGGAAGCCAACCAGCCTGAACACCATCACAAAGAAAAAATAAAAGATTACCCAGAAGAAGATCACCAACAGGACAAAGAAGGTTAAGACAAACTACAAGATACAGAACAAGAGACAGAAGAACAATAAGCAGAAGATCAAAAAGCAGAAGAACATGAAGTATAAGACCAAAATGAAGAGCAAAATATATGCTCTAAATTCTAAGCAGAAGAAGACTAAGCAGTGTATGGGGGTGAGTCCATTCCTCCTCGTGGTGCCCCTGGAAAATGCCTGCTGCTGCAGGCTAAACTGAACACGGACAAATACTGTTGTAATTTAAATCTTTTGTGACAGCAAGAACGGAAGGATGAACAATTCATACTTTTACAGATTACAAGTACAGGAATCTCTGTCACAAATAAGAAATTCTAATATGATGAAGAAGATGAAGAGGAAGAAGATGAATAATTTGAATATGAAGAAGATTAATTAGTTTAATAATAACAATATGAGTAATGTAAACAAAAACATGAATAGCAAGAAGTTTAAGAAGAAGATTAAGAAGGTGAAGATGAAGAATAATTTGATGAGAAAGATGATGATGCTGATGAAGATTATGAAGGAGAAAGTGTGGCACTGGCAAAAGTTAAAAAGGTGAAGAGCATGGAAGTTGTGAAACATACATATTTGCCAAAATAGAAAAAAGGTTAACAACATTGTCAATTTGTTAGTCAATGCAAACGTATTTAAAAAAAAATATATATTAATGCTATTCCAATGCATTGGGTTAAACATGTATGCCTTTATTGTCTCCTCAACCTCCCCCAATACATTCTACATTACTCTTTGTTGTTTTCCTTCATGTACAATTAACCAACAAGGCAAGAATGGTTTTTTTTAATGTCGATATTTTGTTCCCATAGACTTACATGGGACTTCCGCTATCGGAATCGGATATCGGCGATATTTAGTGATATCGGCGACTGCATTCCGATCCGATATTTTCCGATACCAAGCAGTATCGCTCAACACTAACTGCAATCCAAAAAAACCCCCTAAAAAATACCAACTCTTCTGATTGCAAAAACACCCGAGATCACACAATCTCTACCACCTAAATCAGATCTCTGGTGTAACAAAACTAAGCCGCAGCCACTGAAAAAACAGGAAAAAGCAAATGAACAAATAACAGTGGCTGCAGATAAACTGAGAGGAGCACAAGCCCCCCGGAAGGGACCTGGCTGACCTCCACAGAAGTGCAGGGAACAATGCAAAAAGCAAGCACAAAAATAAAAGCAGAAAATATCTTATCTGATAGCAGAAGATGCAGGCAAGACTCAGCAAACTTCCAAATGAACCAGGAACCACAATTGAGACAAGAACAATTGATCACCGGCAACTATCATGGGAGGGAACCTCCCTTATATCAGACCAGTCAGTGAACCCAGATTGCCATTCCTCGCTGAAAGGTTCAGTACTGTCTGTAACCACCAGAGGGAGCCTCTGCTCAGAAACCATCTCTAGCACATTCATAACAGTTCTCCTTGTATCCGCCCAGCTTTTCTCTTCGTTCTCCTGGTATCTGCCAAGCTTTTCTCTTTGTTCTACTGGTATCCACCCAGATTTTCTCTTAGTTTTCCTGGTATCCACCCAGCTTTTCTCTTCGTTCTCCTGGTACCCACCCAGATTTTCTCTTCATTCTCCTGGTATCCACCCTGCTTTTCTCTTCGTTCTCCTGGTACCCACCCAGATTTTCTCTTCATTGTCCTGGTATCCGCCCAGCTTTTCTTTTCGTTCTCTTGGTATCCACCCAGCTTTTCTCTTCCTTTTCCTGGTATCCACCCAGCTTTCTCTTTGTTCTCCTGGTATCCATCCAGCTTTTCTCTTTGTTCTCCTGGTATACACCCAGCTTTTCTCTTCCTTTCTACTGGTATCTCGCCGGCTTTTCTATTCCTTGCAGTGTGAAGGTGATTTTAGTCTTCACCCTGCATACCTCCACTATGGTTAAATAATCCACATCATTTTCTAAGGTTCCTCCCTGTCTCTGGCTCTCATTCATACCAAGTCTATGAGCGCACGTAGCGCTCGAAACGCGTCCGGTGATGAGACCCCCAAGTCTCCCCATCCTCACACCTTAGATTGTTGTTGTGCAACTATTCAACTTTTTGTCAAATACTTTTTAAACTTTTTCTAATATAGGAATTTGATTTATACACCCCTGGATCTTTCCTTTTTCTGCTGCATATACTGGGCACTGAGCAGTGGGGTTGATCGTGGGCTTCCGTCCCTAGTGTTCCTCAAAAAGGGTGAGCTGGTCTTATTTCCTTCAACAGCTGACAGGATGGACAGGATTCTGCACCCTGGGCAGCCGTCTCGGTGCCCTCTCCGCCCCTTCATGCTATACCACTGGCTGAACTCCTTAGTATGGCATAGGGTTTTCAGGACCGTACAGTGAGAACATTATGGGAGCTGATTGCCCACAATGGCCATCACAGGCGACATCTTTATACAGTGCTGATAATCCTTCCAATTCTAAAAAAAACCAAAAACCCTATATTCAAATCCCAAACCACAAATTTCAGACCTCAGATAAAGGGCAAGTTGACGATATTGCTATTAATAGAAAATGGGGACAGTTCTGGCAAATTTGGGACTGTTGGTAAATGTGGAAATTGGTTCCCTTTCAAAACTGAGATTGTAGTTTCGAATGATGGAACGTTCCGTTCCGAGCCGTTGTAGATGTCGCCCTCCAGCCGTCTCCTCTCTGTTTCTAAGACTTCCATATTTTTCTTTATTTCTTTGCCCTAATTAATAGAGCTGCCCCCTGTTGTCATGTTCCCTTTCCTCCTACTGATTGTATGTGGCCTGTGCTGTGAGCTGCGCCCCACGAGCATTCGCTGCCACTTCTTATTCATTACTCTGATTAAAGGAGAATTGTAGAGAATCAAATTAATGACACAGAACAGTAAAATCTGAAAGTTAGGTGTGAGGGTGCTGCGGGACAAGGCGGCAGTGCCTCAGTGACAAACTGTTTTAATCAAAGACCTCATTATGTTGATATCATGCTTACAGCGTGTTGTTATATTATAATAGTCTATTACTTTACTTCTGAATCGCCCTACGTCACGCCAGACATCGAGGGGGTCTTCCTTAGTCTTTGTGAATAAGATGATCTTTTAATATTAATCTGGATTTTTTTTCTGCATTTTGTTTGGATTATTAGATTCTTTGAAAAATTATGTTGTGATTTTAATTTTTCTTTTATTTCAAGGTGGGGGAGGGGCACTTATAGATCTGGAAAAGTCTCAGATCGACCTGTAGACGAGTTCATCTCGGGTTGCCACTAGCAGTGTTATATGCGTTTCCCATGATCTGAACAATAACTTTTTTTAGGGTGTACAAAAACTGTTCCACATTTGTTTGTAGACCCCTTACTGC
>JARQOD010014209.1:0-11022 GCA_033576555.1 Oophaga sylvatica
CCGATGGCTAGCATCCGCGAGCCCGTACGTACTGGGGATTCTCGCAAAGGACTCCGGGGGACCGGGAGCGTGCTGAGAGGCGGGAAAGCTGCGGGGGAGCCAAAAAGGTGAAATTCATTTTTTTTATTTTGTTTTGTTTTCCCAGGGATATGGACCCGGGGGCTGAGGAGAGTTCCTCCCTCCGGCCCCCGGGGTACCACCCGCACATGAAAATTTACATTCCGCAAGCCACATGGGAAAGTAACGGTTAAATTCATTCCTATGGGGGCGTTTTCCGCTGGATTATGCAAAATGAATAAACATGTTGCTTTTTTTTTCGCGAAGGTTTTTTTTTTGCGGAAAATACGGGGAAAAAAAAAAAAAACCAAATTTTCCCTGAACGGTGAATTACCCTCAAGAAAAAGTTCCCTAAATAGTCAACAATTTCCCCCATGAAAAAGCAAGCACTTGTCACTACTTTGTCTTTTTAAACATAAAATTTTAACTATGATTTTGATTGCTATTCGGTATTTCTGCCCGGTGCTGGGAAATCCTCAAAGCCATATGCAGGAGCTGGAGGTTCAAAAGTCTGCATCCATGATTCTGCAGACTTGTAACCAAAGGGCCAGACAACTCCTTTCTATTTTTTCCCAGTTAAATTTTCTAGACTTTAATCCCTGTGGATTAAAAAGAAAAATTTGATGTTACTCACCCAAATTTTGCGCTACCCTTTTCCCCATCATGATCTCATTTATGGTGCAGTAGTGAACCCAAAATTTAGCCACATCAGCTGTGCAATCAGGGAGCTCAGCATTGCCGCCTACATTAGGGGAGTTGATCACTGGCTGTGGAGGTGTGTCTGCTCCCCTCGTCCCGTCCCCCACTGCTTTCGAAACCCAGAGCCCCATAGCAGGGGCAGGAGGTGGCCAGGGAAATCGGGGAGGGGGAAAACTCCATTTTATTTTTGGCCCCTACTTTTGGTTTAGAGGCCAAAAACGTATATCTGGAAAATATTAAATAATACTACACTTTTTTAATTCCTTATGGCACCGTTCTTCCACTCTGAGCCCGTGCACCCGGGTCATTGTACATGAAGGCTGTGTCAGACTATGATGAGCGAGCTGCTGGGGGGCTCCGAGTATTTGGAAGTGCTGGGAGTTTTTAGTTTGTGTCCCGCAGCTCCCTGATTTGGAAGGTTTAACAGCCTGCAAATGGGGGGATTCCTAACAACGGTTCCCACGTTTTTCGGCTGTCAGCTGACAAAAAGCAGCTAGGTACCAAACAAAATCTTGAGCATTTCCCAAATATCGAGATCACCGAGCATGTCGCTCATCATGGGTCAGATGATGTATTTACCTCAGGATGGGTTTAATCTCGGGTAAAAGCTTTAGGCTCGTGCCCACGATCCGGACTTTGTACCACTTTGGACCAGCGTCCAAAGCGCTCCCGTCTATTGAACGCGGTAAAATCCGTTTTAATCACTAAACCCATGTGGATTCCCGAGTCCAATAATTTTTTGAGTATTTTCTGTTATGGGGCTCGGTCTCCACAAGTTTAAATTTAAGGGCTGGGTCCTAAAGACGCCCCGCATGTCAGTGTGTGACCCCGGGGTGTTGTGGAAAATAGTGAACATGGGATTTTTTGCAATCCCTCCCCCTTCTGAAATTGGCCCCCTTTCAAAGTACGCAGGTCCCCAACCCCCCGTGTTTACTGATTGTCTGCACTAAACCCCTTTGAAAGCCGTTCGTTCACTGCGCCCGGAACCGGGAAGAAATGAATTTATTCCTACGGCAGCTTGGGCATTTTCATGCTCAGTACACGGGGAGCGGGAGATGGAAGCAGCACACCCGGTGTGCATGAGCATAAAGGGGCAGATTGGGGCCTGCTTTAAAGCCGCCCCCCACCATGTACGGAGCCGGTTCAGTGAGGGGGGGAGGAGTAAAACTCATTTTTCCCATACGGAGTGTACTGTGGTGCCAGGTTAAACACTTTAAAGCAATTAACCTGACTGCAGGTTAAAGGTTTACATTGGACTGTATTCCTTACATGTCCTTTTTAAAAGGGTTGTCCAGGTTGGGGGTCTGTTACGTTACTCTTGTGACGGTGTTGCATTCCCAGGTTTTAAAGGAGCGGCAGGCAGTTGTGTACCGCGGGGCAGTTTTTGCTTCCTCCGACCCATTTTGGGCTTGAATTTTCGCCCTCGTCAGTACATTTACTTATCGAGGTGACCCCCATCTGGAAAGTGGCGGGGTGCGCAATCCCATCCCGCGGTCACACTCCGCTCGCCCCTGGAGATGGGCACACACGTTATGCGAGGGCTCACATGTAGATAGGGGGCCCTCATGCACATGTGGATCTACGGGGGGTCAGATGTACCACATTTTGGCCCTTTTAAAACAGAGGGCCCTCCCTGAATTTGTAACCGGGCCCGTTTCCCTTTAACCCCGCATACAAAAACAAAAAAACAAACAGGAAAGGGGTCAAATATAATAATATAGCCCAAAAATACAAAGAGACCCCAAGGGTTATCAAAAAAGTAAAAATTTTATTGTTTAAAGAAAAAAAAAAGTAACATGAAAGTTCACAATAGAATAATCCCCAATAAAAAACACCCAATAGGGGATACTGCAGGATACAATTATACTGCCAAAATTTTTCCCACATAACACCCCAGGTGAAAAATTTAAAAAGAAAAGGGAAAACAAATCCCAAGTTCTTTACCAGGGGGGTGCTAAAATAACGGGGAATGGTGCGGCTGCACCCCAGAGACCCCCCCCCCCCTGGGGAATCTCTGGCTGCAGCGCTGACCTTTGCCACGTTTTATACACCCCAGGGGTAAAGTATTCCTTGGGGTTTGTTTCCCTTATCTTTTTAAAAGTTTTTCCCATGGGTTTTAAAGTGGGTAATATGTCGGCAGTATAATTGATCCCTCAGTATCCCCCTTTTTGGGTGTTTTTGATTTGGGGGTTTTCTTTGTAACTTTTATGTTCTATTTTAATCTATATCAATTTAAAATTTGTACTTTTTGATAATACCCTTGGGTCTCTTTTTTTTGGGCTATATTATTATATAGAAACCCTTCCCTTTTGTTATTTTTAAATTTCCCTATTAGTGTTATGGGATTTTTTTTTGGGAATAAATAAAAAAAAAGTTGCATTTTCGTGCTAAAGCATGTCAAAATGAAATTTGAAAGCTATAGGCTTTTGCTCAGCCAAGTCAAGGGGGTCTCAAAACTGCTGGGCAGCTGAATTTGGCCAAATTTTGTGAGCTCTCTTTTTCCCCCAGTTTTCGACGCAGTATTGTTTCAGATTTATTTTTCCCAGTTACATTTTTGCCGAAAAGGGCAACTTTTTTTGTATATTTGGTCTGGGGTGGCTGCCCCGGGTATGCACTATTCACACTAGTCGGTGTCCCGATCAGTTTTTGTTATTTCTGTCTCAACTTGTCCGGGGGGGTTACCGTGTGGGGGGGGGTCTCTGTTGTTTCGGGGGGTCTTGCCAGTCGGGGGATTTCCCAGTTTCCAAGGGTTTTTGCACTTTTGGGGGTCTCCTGTGGGGGAAATTTCCACAGTTTTGGGTGATCTCTGCGTTTTCCCGGGGGGTCTCGCCGTTTTAAGGGGTTTCCGCTGTGTCGTGGTCTCTGCTGTTCAGAGGGTTTCCCCCCCTGTTTGGGGGTTTTTTTTTACCCCGGGTTCCCCCCCATATTTGTGTTTCGCCTTCCAGGGGGGCTCTGTTTTCCGGGGGTTTCTGACGTGTCGGGGGTCTTGTTTGGGGGGCCTGCCATGCCCCGGGGGCTCTCTTGTCGGGGGGCCCCCGGCAGGGGGTCTCCCCGTTTCCGGGGCTTTTTGGGCCCCCGGAGTCCCGCCCTATTGGGGTCTTTGTGTCCCTTAAGTCCTGTGTACCGGGGTTTCCCCCTGTTGGGGGTCTCTGCCTTCCCCATTTCTTTTTGTCCCTGGGGTTCGGTAACCCGGGGGTTTTCTGCCTGTCCGGGGGTTTTCCGCCGTGTCTGTGAGTTTGCTGCTGGGGGCTTGCTTCCATGGGCTTTTTTTTTCTGGAATCTCACGGGGGTGGGTCTTGCTGTCTCCGTCCTGGGGTATTTTGTTGGGGGGGTTGCCGTGTCAGTGGGTTTTCCCCATATTCGTGTCTCCGCCGTGTCTGGGGGGGTCTGCTTTCCGAGGGTCTCTGCCCCGCCGGGGGTCTTTGGTCCCTGGGTTTGTGTGTAGGGGGTTTCTCCCTTCTGGGGCTTTTTCCATTCCGGGGGGGTTTTGCCGGTTTAGGTCTCTGTCTCCTGGGTCTCTGCCCTGTCCGTGGTTTTGTGTTCCCCGTACTCTTGCTGTGTCCCCCGGGGTTTGCCCGCCAAAAGGGCTTTCTGTTCCGGGGTCTTGTGGGGCAAGGGGGCTCTCGTTCCTTCCTGGGTCTCGCCTGTCAGGGCGTTTCCCCTTATTGTAGTCTCCCTTGTGTCAGGGGGGTTTTCCCCGGGTTAGGGGTTTGCCTATTGGTGGCTTTTGCGTCCCTGGAGCCCGCGTTTGGGTCTTGTATTTGGGGGGTTTTCCCCGTATCGGGGTCTTGCTTCCCGGGGGTTTTGCCTGTCCGGTGGTTTTTTTCTGTCTCCGGGGGTTTGCGTGCCGGAGGTTCTCTATTCTGGGGGCCGCTGTCTCCTGGAGTCCCGCTGTGTCAGGGGGTTTTTTGCCTGTTGGGGCCGCTGTAACCGGGGCTTTGCTGTTCCTTGAAACCTGTGTGTCGGGGGGGGGTTTGCCGGTCCCGGGGGTCTTTGGTTCCCGGAGTCTCTCGGTGGGGGTTTCCTGTCAGGGGGGCTTGCTTGTTGGGTTTCGTTTTCCGGAGTCTTGTGTGCAGGGGTTTTCCCTGTTTGGGGGCTTTTCTGTCTCCCCGGGGGCTTTGGGGGGTGGCTTTTTTGTTCCAATCTTGTGTGTTGGGGGGTCTCCCTGCAGGGGGTTTCCGCTGTGTTGGGGGGCTCTGTGTCTGGGGCTCTGGGTCCCGGGGGTTTTTTCTGTTTCCTGGATTTGAGTGCCATGTCAGGGGGTTTCCCCGGTCAGAGGGGGCTCCTGTCCCGGGGCTCTGCTGTCTCTGGGGGGTTTTGCTGTCTGGGGATCTTGTGTCTCCGGGGTTTTCATGTCCGGGGTTTGCGGCTCCTGGGCTTGCTTTTGGGGGTCCGCTGCCGGGGGTTTTTGCTGTGTCGGGGGTTTTTTGCTGTCTCCCGGGGGCTCTGCCTGTCCGGTGGGGCTTGCTGTCTCCTGGAGTCTCTGCTGTGGGCCGGGGGGGTCTGCCAACAGGGGGTTTCCCTGTTTTGGGGGTCCTGCTGTCTCCAGGGGACTCTGCCCCGTCCGGGGGCTTCGTGTTTCCCGAGTCTTGATGTGTCCGGGGTTTGCCATTCAGTGGGGGTTCGGGTTGGGGGTCTTCTGTTTTCCCCGGGGGGGGGTGCCCCTTTCCGGTGGGCCTGTTGTGGGGGGCTTCCCTGTCCCTGGTCTTGCTGTTCCGGGCTTGCTGGTCCGGGGGCTTCCAATAGGGGGTTTGTGGTTTGGGGGCTCTGCTGTCTCCGGGGGCTCTGCCGTGTCCGGTGGTCTTTGCTGTCTCCTGGAGTCTCTGCTTGTCCGGGGGTCTCTGCCATGTCGGCGGGGTCTCTGCTGTGTCCCCGGTGGTCTTTGCTGTCTCCTGGAGTCTCTGCATGTCCGGGGGTTTCTGCGTGTCTGGGGTCTCTGCTGTCTCCGGGGACTCTGCCGAGTCCGTGGTCTTTGCTGTTTCCTGGAGTCTCTGCTGTGTCGGGGTTCTCTGCCCTTTTCAGGGGGGGCTCTGCCCTGTCGGTGGTCTTCGCTGTCTCCTGGGGTCTGTACCATGTCCGGGGGTTTCTCTGTGTCGGGGTCTCCATGTCGGGGTCTCTGCCGTGTCCGGGGTCTTGCTGTCTCCTGGATCTCTGCTGTTCCGGGGTTCTTGCATGTCAGGGGGTCTCGCCGTAGGTGGTCTTTGCTGTTTCCTGGAGTCTCTGCTGGTCCGGGGATTTCCGCTGTGTCAGGGGGGGTCTCCATGTCGGGGTCTCTGCTGTCCTAGGGACCTGCCGGTCGGGTCTTTGCTGTCTCCTGGAGTTCTGCTGTGTCAGGGGTCTCTGCTGTTCCGGGGGTCTCTGCCGTGTCCGGTGGTCTTCGCTGTCTCCTGGAGTCTCTGCTGTGTCTGGGGGTCTCTGCCTGCAGGGGGTCTCTGCTGTCTCCGGGGGTCTCTGCCATGTCAGGGGTCCTCTGCTGTCTCCGGGGGTCTCTGCCGTGTCCGGTGGTCTTTGCTGTCTCCCGGAGTATCTGCTGTGTCCGGGGGTCTCTGCCATGTCAGGATTCTGCTCTGGGGTCTGCCGGTCCGGTGTCTTTGCAGTCTCCTGGAGTCTCTGCTGGTCCGGGGGTCTCTGCCCTGTCAGGGGGTTTCCCCGTGTTGGGGGTCTCTGCTGTCCCGGGGGACTCTGCCGTGTCGGTGGTCTTTGCTGTTTCCTGAAGTCTCTGCCATGTCCGGGGTTTCCGCTGTGTGAGGGGGTCTCCATGTCGGGGTCTCTGCTGTCTCTAGGGACTCTGCTGTGTCCGGTGGTCTTTGCTGTCTCCTGGAGTCTCTGCTGTCTCCGGGGTCTCTGCCATGTCAGGAGTCTCTGCTGTCTCTGGGGTCTCTGCGGTCCGCGTTTTGCGTCTCTGGAGTCTCGCTGTGCCGGGATTTCGCTGTGTCAGGGGGGTCTCCATGTCGGTCTCTGCTGTCTCTGGGGTCTCTGCGTGCCGGGGTCTTTGCTGTTTCCTGGAGTCTCTGCTGTGTCCGGGGATTTCCGCTGGTCAGGGGGGGTCTTCCATGTCGGGGTCTCTGCTGTCTAGGGGACTCTGCTGTGTCCGGTGGGTCTTTGCTGTCTCCTGGAGTCTCTGCTGTCTCCGGGGGTCTCTGCCGTGTCCGGTGGTCTCTGCTGTTTCCTGGAGTCTCTGCCGTGTCCGGGGGTTTCGCCTGTGTCGGGGTCTCCATATCGGGGTCTCTGCGTCTCTGTCATGTCCCGGGGGTCTTTGCTGTCTCCTGGAGTCTCTGCCCGTGCCGGGGGTCTTTCCCCGTGTCAGGGGGTCTTTGCTGTCTCCTCCGGGTCTCTGCATGGTCCAGGGGTCTCTGCGTGTCCGGTGGTCTCTGCTGTTTCCTGGGGGGCTCTGCCGTGTCCGGGGTTCCGCTGTGTCAGGGGTCTCCATATCGGGGTCTCGCTGCCTCTGGTCGGTCCGGTGGTCTTACCTGCCTCCTGACACACTGGCTGTGGCCCGGGTGTCTCAGCCTGTCCCCGTGTCTTTGGCTGTCTCCTGGTCCGCCTCTCTGATATTGATGAGGGGCCCTCTATGCGTTTCCGTGTCCGTGGTCCTGATGTTTACCCGCAGTCTAATAATGCCGGTCCGGGGGAAGCGAGCCGAGCTGTGTGGGGGTTGCATACGGGGTCACGCGCCTCTGTCCTGCGCCCCGTGTCTTTGCGAGCCGACCTGGGGGGGATGCCTGTGCCCGGGGACTCTGCCGTGTCCCCGGTGGCTGGTTGCGTCACCCATTCCCTCTCTGCGTGTAGTGGGCTAGGGGGGTGGTTGCGGGGGTCGGGTGGGGGGGGACGGAGTGATGGGTGGGCTGGATCTCTGCCCTGTCCCCGGGGGTCTCTGGCTCAGTCTCTGCCGTTCCCCGGGGGTTTCCGCTGTGTCAGGGGGGTCCTGCTGTCCCTGGGGTCCTGCCCTGTCTGGGGGGCTTGTTCTCCCGGGGTTTCCGCTTGCCGGGTCTCTGCCGTGTCAGGGGGTCTCCCTGTCGGGGTCTCCCCTGACCACGATAAGGCGGCCGCCCCTCACCTTTCGTCTTCACCACTGCCCCTACAACGCGGCCTGTGACGTCATACACACCCCCGCAGAAATGTCAGTCAAGCCCCGCCCCCCACACCATATTATAGAAAAAACTGTCTCCTGGCTCCCCCTTCTAGTTAATATTGTGAGGGAGCCCCCCCCCTCTATGCATTTTTCTGGGGTTTCCCCCCCCTGGTCCTGAATATTTTGAGGCCCCCCCCCGCTGCTGAATAATGCAGCGCGGTCCGGAGCCCGGGAAACAAACCGAGCGCATGTGAGAGGAACAAGCGGGGCCCCGCCTCTCCGCTCCTCCTCCGCCCGTCCTCCTCTCCCCACACCGCCCCAGGCCCGCCCCACCATTTATGGAGGAGTAGACCCCTTCCCCGTGCCCCCTGTGCACTCCGAATGCAGCCCCCTGGTGAACCACAACCCCATCATCACCATCATCATCCGCCCCCCTGTATGTGACCGGCAGCGGGAGGATGAGCGTGCGGGGGTCAGGGTGCGGGAGAAGGGGACACGGAGATGATGGGGGTGGTGACAGGACTGGGGTCACGGGGACAAGGCCGGGAAAGATGGAGGGCGCAGTCCCGGGCTGTGAGGGATGATGGAGGCGCAGTACCGGACACCGGGGGTCCCAGCGGCTCAGAGTGGGGCGGGCAGGTGCTTTCTCCGGTGTGATGTGCGGAGGGGACACAGGGGGCGCTGCAGGGCGAGGACCGCGAGAGCAGAGGAAGAGCAGGGGGGGGAAGAACAGGAGGAGGAAGAACAGGAAGAGGAAGAAACGGGGGAAGAGGACGAAGAGCAGGGGGAAGAAACAGGAGGAAGAATAATGGGGAGGAGGAAGAGCAGGAGGACGAAGAGCAGGGGGAAGAACAGGTGGAGGAAGAGCAGGGGGAAGAACAGGAGGAGGAAGAAAGGGAAGAGCAGGAGGAGGAAGAGCAGGGGGAAGAAGAACATGGGGAGGAGGAAGAACAGGTGGAAGAACAGGAGGAGGAAGAACGGGGGAAGAGCAGGAGGACGAAGAGCAGGGGGGGAAGAACAGGAGGAGGAAGAACAGGGGAAGAGCAGGAGGAGGAAAGAACGGGGGGAAGGGGAAGAACAGGAGGAGGAAGAACAGGGAAAGAGCAGGAGGACGAAGAGCAGGAGGAGGAAGAACGGGGGAAGGGGAAGAGCAGGAGGAAGAGGAAGAACAGGAGGAAGAGCAGGAGGAGGAACAATAATGGGGAGGAGGAAGAACGGGGAAGGGGAGGAAGAGCAGGAGGACGAAGAGCAGGGGAAGAACAAGAGGAGGAAGAGGAGAGGAAGAACGGGGGGAGGAGGAGGAAGAGCAGGAGGAGGAAGAACGGGGGTAGGAGGAGGAGGAAGAAGCAGGAGTAAGAGCAGGAGGGGGAAAGAACCGGAGGACGAAGAGCAGGGGAAGAGGAAGAATAGGAGGGGGAAGGGGAAGAACAGGTGGAGGAAGAACAGGGGGAAGAGATGAGAAGGAAGAAAGGGGAAGGGGAAGAGCAGGTGGAGGAAGAGCAGGGGAAGAACAGGAGGAGGCAAAAGAACAGGGGGAAGGGGAAGAAACAGGAGGAGGAAGAAAAGGGGAAGAGGAGGAGCCGGAAGGAGGAAGAACAGGGGGAAGGAGAAGAGCAGGAGGCGGAAGAAAAGGGGGAAGGGGAAGAGCAGGAGCGAAGAACAGGGGGGAAGGGGAAGAGCAGGGGGCAGAAGAAGGGAAGGGGAAAAAAAGAACAGGAGGAGGAAGAACGGGAAGGGGAGGAGGAGGATTAACAGGGGGAAGGGAAGAGCAGGAGGAGGAAGAACAAGGGAAGGGAAGAGCAGGAGGGCAGAAGAAACAGGGGGAAGGGGAAGAGCAGGATGCAGAAGAACAGGGGAAGGGGAAGAACAGGAAGAGGAAGAAAGGGAAGAGCAGGAGGAGGAAGAACAGGAGGAAGGGGAAGAGCAGGAGGAGGAAGAACAGGGGATGAATAAAATGGGGGAAAGAGGAAGAACAGGAGGAGGAAGAACACGGAGAATGGGAAGAGCAGGAGGAGGAAGAACAGGGAGAAGGGGGAAGAGCAGGAGGAGGAAGAACAGGGGGAAGGGGAAAACAGGAGGAGGAAGAACTGGGGGAAGAGGAAGAACAGGAGGAGCAGAGCAGGGAAGAGGAAGAACAAAGGAGGAGGAGGAGCAGGGGAAGAGGAAGAACAGGTGGAGGAAGAACAGTGGGAAGGGGAAAACAGAAGGCGGAAAGAGCAGGGGGAAGGGAAGAGCATGAGAAGGAAGAACGGGGGAAGGGGAAGAGCAGGGGAAAAACAGGGGGAAGGGGAAGAACGGAGAAGAGGAGGAGCCGGAGGAGGAAGAAACAGGGGGAAGAGCAGGAGGTGGAAGAACAGGGGGAAGGGGAAGAGCAGGAGGCGAAGAACAGGGGAAGGGGAAAGAGCAGGAGGCGGAAGAACAGGGGGAATGGGAAGAGCAGGAGGCGAAGAACAGGGGGAAGGGGAAGGCAGGAGGCAGAAGAACAAGGGGAATGGGAAGAACAGGAGGAGGAAGAAAAGGGAAGAGCAGGAGGAGGAAGAACGGGGAAGGAGAAGAGCAGGAGGAGGAATAACTGGGGGAAGAGGAAGAACAGGAGGAGGAAGAATAGGGAGAAGGGGAAGAGAAAGAGGAGGGAGAACAAGGAGGGGAAGAGCAGGAGGCAGAAGAACAGGGGGAAGGGGGAAGAGCAAGGAGGCAGAAGAAGAGGGGGAAGGGGAAGAAGAGGGGGGGGAAGAAAGGGAAGAGCAGGAGGAGGAAGAACAGGGGGAAGGGAAAGAGCAGGAGGAGGAAGAACAGGGGGAAGGTGAAGAGCAGGAGGAGGAAGAACAGGGGGAAGGGGAAGAGCAGGAGGATGAATAACTGGGGGAAGAGGAAGAAAAGGAGAAGGGGAAGAGCAGGAGGAGGAAGAACAGGAGGAAGGGAAAATAGGGAAGAAAAATGCGGGGAAAAGGGGGGAAAGGAGAAAGGGAAAAAAGGGGGGAAGAAACGAAGGGGAGGAGAGGAAGAAAAAGGGGGGGGGGGGAAGAGAGGAGGGGAAAAAGGGGGGGAAAGGGGGAGGAAGGGGAAAAGGGGAAGAAAAAAAGGGGCCCGAGGAAAGAAAAAAAGGGGGGAAAAAAACGGGGAGAAGGGGGGAAGAAGGAGAAGGGGAAAAAGTTAAACAAAAGGAAAAAGGAGGAAGGGGGGGAAGAAAAAGG
>JARQOD010014210.1:0-11018 GCA_033576555.1 Oophaga sylvatica
TGATGGGGTTGTCCCCGTGGGAGGTGGCGACATGTTGAAGCGGAGCACTTCCTCCTTCAGTGTCCCTTTAATACAGGGGTCTACAACAGGGTGGGTGCTTTCCGTGGCTGGCCTAGGCTGGCGCCCCTTTCTTATCCGGAGTGGGCTTAGGGGGCCCATTCAGATCCCTGGGTGCCGAGAAGGAGCACTTTATTCTTAGCTAGTGTAGTTATTAGGTTCCACACTTGGAGTGCACGGTGTTTATTTTCCACGCAGCGGAAAAGTCCTCCTCCAGGATGGGGGTGGTTTGAAACTTTCTTGGGTGACCTGGGGAAGGTGCGCTCTTTGGGGGTTCGAAAGGCTGGGTGCGAGGGGGGCCCTCTTGGCTTTGGGGGGTTTCCCCTTTTAAAACGTGCCCTGGGGGAGAGCTGGTCTGTGTGTGACTGTTGGTAGGGAAGATAAGGTGGTGTGGGTGTTGGGGGAGAGAAAAGTAGGGACAGATAGGGACAGGGAGGGCCAGTTTAGGGATAGCTAGATAGTTAGTTTTGATAGCTAGGTAGAGTAGGATAGGTAGGGATGTGTAGCCCAGCTGCGCTTGGAGCCACATTTCCCAGGAGGATGCACCAAGGTAACACCCACAAGTGACCTGATATTCATTCACGCTTCACCAATCCCTAAGCCACCAGAGGGAGCCCTACATAGAGTATATATAAGGATGGTGAAGCCACAGTAGATGAGATTAGCTGGGACAGTAGTGAGTTGAGAGATCAGAACAGCGTAGTTTTGTTGCGATTACCTCAGAAAGTTGAGAAGCTGTTAGTTCTCTTGGAGTGTGGAGAGTCAGCTCCTAGAAGTGTGCACAGATCAGTAGACGGAAGGACTACGGGTCGCAGGGCCCAGGAGTGCTGATACGTAACCGGTGTCAGGAAGACGGGGGTCTAGCAGGATGCTGCATACAGAGACACTATTCTATCCAAGAGAAGGCTCCACCACAAAGACAGCCGGGCATATAAGTGAAGACAGAGTTAGACTTCGTTTCATACAGGTCAGAAACTCATGCTACAGGAGTAAGGAGGCCCTACACCTACTCAGTGGGAATACTGGACGTGCATCCTCCACCCTGCCAGCACCCCGGGATGTGCCTGCAACTACATCAGTAAAGGTACAGAAAGAGACTTTCGTGTGTGTGTCTGCATTATTGCTCCTGCAGCTGAAAGCCCCCCTTCTCCGTCTTGCACCCCAGCACCGCCATCTACCCTGAGGGACCCAGTCTTGCCTGTGGAAGACTTAACACCTTGCTGCCCAGAAACAACCCCTCAGTGGATTTACACAGCAGCGCTGGTCACACTGACCAGGTACCACAGGTGGCGTCACGAACATCTTACAAATACTTTAATCCCCTGTAAATATCCCCCCCTTTTAGTGAGCGCCCAGGGCCACGGACTGAGCTGTGCTACCCGTGACATCCCCCATTGAAGTGAACGGGCTCGGTGTCGAGTACCCCACAGGCCCTGGCGGGCGACTCAGGGACAGGTAGGATAGTTAGGGTCAGTTTCTTTTCTTTTAGGGACAGATTTAGTTGGTGAGGGACAGGGTGCGTGTGTTGGTGGTTAGGGATGGGGCCTCTTAGGACTCCAGTTTGCCGGTGGTGGGCTGGTGTGTGGCACACTTAGCTTTTTGTTTTGTAAATTCAGGAAATAATGGATATTGGGCTTGCAGGCGCTGAACTTGGGCCTTGCAAGTTATGTGGTCAGTGTATAGTGTAAATGTTTATAAATGTTTATAATTTGTGTTTAAAGTAAGTAATGTAATGTAGTGTTCTTGTGTGGTAGGTCTGTTAATGTTATGTTTTGTATATAAGTGTAAATAGTTATGTGTGGCCCAGCTGCGCTTGGTGACACATGTTCCCTGGAGGATGCACAGAAAGGTAATTCACACTCACCTGATATTCATTCACACTCACATTTCCCTATAGTGCCACCAGAGGGAGCCTTTGACTATATAAGGGTGTGGGAGACGTAGCAGTAGCGAGACAGACGGAGATTTCCTGTCAGGGAGATTCTAGTTTTCTGGTTCTTCTAGTCAGAGCTTAGTCTGAGCCAGTGCGAGTTCAGATGAGTTGTGATTCCTGTCGGATGAGACAGAGGAAGAAAGACAAGCTGTTACCTCAGAACAGGGTGACTGATAGTTCTCTATGAACGTGGAAAGTGACTCTCAGAGTGTGCACGGATCAGTCTGACGGAAAGTCCTGATAGCTACTATGGACAGAGCCTAAGAAAGAAGCGAAGGAAGGGAACTACAGTATTTGTAACAACGAGTCGACTGAGGAACGGTCAGTGAGCGGTGATAGAAGGAAGCTGACGACTACACCTACTGTTGCCTGTGCTTATGTTAAAGGTGTGAGTAGGGCGACAGGCGAGTGGTAAAAAGGAAGAAAGAGTGACTGAGGAGAAATAGCAACGATAGCTGACCTCCACTCTGCACTACCGGACACCGGGTCCGAGCTTGCTAGAACCTTCACGGCTAGTGGGAAAAACCGGAGACCCTGATGGACTTCAGGTCGCAGAGGGGCCCTTCAGTGCTGATACGTAACCGGGGTCAGGAAGAACAGGAGTCAGGCCTGATCGGCCACATAGACTTAGTTCTGTCCAAAAGAAGGCTCCACCACAATGTCGGCCGGGCGTAGCTGTTTTACACGGAGTTAAACTTGGCTTCATGCAGGTTAGAAACTCACACACATTGAGAAGAAAGGAGGCCTTACACCTACTCAGTGATTACTGGATGTGCATTCTCCATCCTGACAGCCTCCCGGGACGTGCCTGAACCCACAACAGTAAAGGTACAGAAAGAGACTTTTTGTGTGTGTTTGCCTTATTGCCCTGCACCCCTGCACCGCCATATACCCTGAGGGGTCCAGTCTCGCTATGGGAGACTTAACACCTTGCTGCCCAATAAAAAACCCTCAGAGATTCCCCCTGCAGCGCTGGTCACCCTGATCAGGAACCACAGGTGGCGTCACGAACAATTCCTACAATCCCCTGTAAATATCCCCTTTGAATGAGCGCCCAGGGCAATGGACCGAGCTGCGCTACCCGTGACCTCTCCCCCATTGAAGTGAACGGGCTCGGTGCCGAGTACCCCATAAGCCCTGGTACGTGCGACTCATCTTTGGCGTCACGAACAGGATCCGAAGCTTACTATATGTGAGTCCTGTGTGCCTATGTGGACTGTTTTTGTGCAAAAAGACTGTGTGCAGTTTTTGTGATTTTTGGTGCCATTTTCCGCCATTTTGCCACCATATTCGCGCCCTGAGGCGCTGGTGAAGAAGGTGGGTGTGCCTTCGTGGGCGTACCCCCCCCTGTGGCGCGAAAGTGATGGGCGCCCTGTCTAAGTGCTATTACAATGTCCGAGCCTGCCCCACTGCAAGGGAAATCCGCCTCCTCTTCATTCTCTATGCTAAGAAGAGAAAGCGAAAGTCCCGCCTCCACGGAAAGGACCAGATTGTTCCAGATGGGAAACACAGTCTGGCCTGGAGTGAGATGGCGGAAGGACAGGAGACGCTGTGTGGAGGAATGGCGGTGCGCAGACCCCGTTCCCCTGAAGAGCTGCTGCCTGTGCCTGAACCGTCCCCAGGTCGGGCGGATGACCGGAGAATGCAGAAAGTGGAGGAGGTGGACGCGGTGCTGAGGGACATGGCCCGACACCGCGCAGAGATGGAGGCGATGGAGCGAAGTTGGCGTGCCCTGAAACAGCGGCTGCTGTGGGACCCACTGCTCTCCCCTCAGGATGCGCAAATGTCACCCGCGCCACCACTGGACCCAGCGGCTGATGAACCACCGGAGGCCGGCCCCAAAAGTGCTGATCCTGACTCCGCCGAGGACGCGGCGGGAGGGAAGGAGGCTGAGGAGGCCCTGCCCGGACCAAAATGCCAGCCAGGCCTGGAACCAGAGGCCGCAGCGGAATGCAATTCCCCGGTAGGGACGACGGAAGGAATCCTGGCTGATGCAACGGAGATCGACTGGGAGGAGATGGAGCTCCTGGACGACGTGGAATACGCCGCCCAGAAAGAGAACGAGTGGCGACGCCGTGAACGGGAGCAGCGGCAGCAACAGGAGCAGCGAGAGGCACAGCAGCTTCGCCAGAGGTACCGGGAGAAAGATCTTGCTGACAAGGATAACGTCAGGCGAGACAAAGGTACGCTCCGGGAACCGCGGCGCCAGGGGGCCATTAGAGACTTCAAACTCCAGGGAGGCTGGGGGTTCATCCATGAACCAGGCCTGTACCAGGAAGTCTTTGTTAATCGCAGGATGTGGCATCTCACCTGCCAGAGGGGCACCCGGGAAGGGATCTAATTATTGGGGATATTGTCACCTACACGCGGCACTGGGGTCTTAAGGGGTGGTATGCCCTGAATGTCTCCCGAGTCAGCGACCCTGTCCCTGAAGCCAGAAATGTACCCCGTGTCTCAACGTCCCAAGCCACAGCCACATCAGCGCCCGGCCGCGCACCTGCATCCTATTCTGCAACGCAACAGGCTAGTGCGTCCCCAACTGAGCCATTGCATGTACATGCGTCACCATTGGAAACGCTGCAGAGCATAGTGACTGCTACAGCAATCCCTATTGAGCCAAATCTGTATTTAGAAGAGGCACCTGTAAGGCCTCAAGCAAATCGCAAAATTGAAAAGAGGACTGTAGCTACCCAGACACAGGTAGCAGGACATGATCTCTTAGTGATGCGTTCCAGAGCGCACCGTATACTTCTAGCCCCAGGTGTGGAAGGTGCAACTATATTCAAAGAAGAACAGTAGGACCCAGACAGGTAAAAAGTTATGAAAATTGCACTTTATTGAATATGTAGATGATGTCTGAAGTAGTATACCCCAGTTGGGTAATGTGTCGTGTAATGTGTTACTGAGGACTTTGCCAGCCCAAAAACTGTGATGTAAATAGTTAGCACTTCGAGGCCCCATTTTGGTTTTACGTAAAGCCATTCTACCTCAGAAGAAAAACCCGTATGGTGTGGCCTTGAGTGAGGTTTGCAGCAGAGAAGTCCTGCAGCCCACCCAGGACCACCGTGGGAGGTTTGGTGCAGGTCCTCCACAAGAATCTTGTATTTATTTGGGTGAAAGTATTTGATATTTTTCTATTGCCATTTGTACACATTGTAACGTTTGAAGTGTCCTTACCTCCCGCAAGGGATGAGTTATGTTGTTGATGTTATTATAAAAATTGTTTTTCTATTTCAGCCCGGGAGTGCTGAATATAACTAGGGGGGATGTGTGGCCCAGCTGCGCTTGGTGACACATGTTCCCTGGAGGATGCACAGAAAGGTAATTCACACTCACCTGATATTCATTCACACTCACATTTCCCTATAGTGCCACCAGAGAGCCTTAGACTATATAAGGGTGTGGGAGACGTAGCAGTAGCGAGACAGACGGAAATTTCCTGTCAGGGAGATTCTAGTTTTCTGGTTCTTCTAGTCAGAGCTTAGTCTGAGCCAGTGCGAGTTCAGATGAGTTGTGATTCCTGTCGGATGAGACAGAGGAAGAAAGACAAGCTGTTACCTCAGAACAGGCTGACTGATAGTTCTCTATGAACGTGGAAAGTGACTCTCAGAGTGTGCACGGATCAGTCTGACGGAAAGTCCTGATAGCTACTCTGGACAGAGCCTAAGAAAGAAGCGAAGGAAGGGAACTACAGTATTTGTAACAACGAGTCGACTGAAGAACGGTCAGTGAGCGGTGATAGAAGGAAGCTGACGACTACACCTACTGTTGCCTGTGCTTATGTTAACCCCTTCCCGACCCATGACGCCACGTAGGCGTCATGAAAATCAGTGCCAATCCGACCCATGACGCCTATGTGGCGTCATGAAAGGATCGCGTCCCTGCGGGTCGGGTGACCGGGGTCACTGAAAGGTCACCCGACCCGCAGTTACAGGACCCTTTGTGCTTCACCACAGGGGGGTTGGCTTAACCCCCCCGTGGCCACGATCGCTCTGATTGGCTGTTAAAAGTGAAACAGCCAATCAGAGCAATCTGTAATATTTCACCAATATAATTAGTGAAATATTACAATCCAGCCATGGCCGATGCTGCAATAGCATCTGCCATGGCTGGACACCGAGCCCTGACCCCCCCACACGGATTCACGGCGGCGATCGGCCGCCGCCACCGAAAGATGGCAGCGGTCGGTCACCGCCGTCACTAAAAGCTCCCCTCGTCCTGGCCTCCGCTGCCCCCACCTTCCGATCCCCCCCCCTCACTTCCGACCCCCATACTCAACTCTCCCGGTCCACCGATGTCCCTGGATCCTTCCCGGCGGCTGCCCGGGATTCTTCATGGGCGCCGCCATCTTGGAAAATGGCAGGCGCATGCGCAGTGCGCCCGCCGGCCGGCGCATGCGCAGTGCGCCCTGCATAGTAAGAAAAATTTTTTTGATCACTGTGATAAACTGTCACAGTGATCAAAATAAAAAAAAGTAAGTGAACCCCCCCTGTCATAGCTAGGGACAAATAATAAATAATTTTTTTTTTTCTATTAGGCCCTGTGCACACGTTGCGGATTTTGCTGCAGAATCCGCAGCTGATTTCGCTGCTGATCCGCTGCGGATTTCGCTGCTGATCCGCAGCGGATTTCGCTGCTGATCCGCAGCGGATTTCGCTGCTGATCCGCAGCGGATTTCGCTGCTGATCCGCAGCTGATTTCGCTGCTGATCCGCAGCTGATTTCGCTGCTGATCCGCAGCTGATTTCGCTGCTGATTTCGCTGCGGATCAGCAGCGAAATCAGCAGCGAATCAGCAGCGAAATCAGCTGCGGATCAGCAGCGGATTTCGCTGCTGAACCGCAGCTGATTTCGCTGCTGATCCGCAGCTGATTTTGCTGCTGATCCGCAGCTGATTTCGCTGCTGATCCGCAGCTGATTTCGCTGCTGATCCGCAGCAGATCCAGAAACCATGTACAGTACAATGCAAATAAATGGTAAAAAAAAAAACGCTGTGCACATGCTGCAGATTTTTCAGCGCAGATTTGCTGAAGTTTTAAATCCGCAGCATGTCAATTCTTTGTGCGGATTCCGCAGCGATTTTACACCTATTCCATTATAGGCGTAAAACCGCAGAGAAAAACCACAGCAAATCCGCGCTAAATACGCAGGTAAAAGGCAGGTCGTTTTACCTGCGGATTTTAGAAAAATCCGCAAGTGAATCCGCAACGTGTGCACGGGGCTTTAGGGTCAGGCTGAGTTCATATTGCATTATGGCAGTCCGTTAGATGGACTGCGTTTCACCGCGGTATAACGCGGTGTAACGCAGTCCGTTAACGCTGCCATTCACCCCATTTATGTGCGCATCGCAACGCATGCCATGAAGCGGCATGCGTTCGCGACGTGTCATCATTCAGTGACGGAGCCTTGGATGCAGGCTGCAGCGTCTGGGCTCCATCACCGCTAGCACAGATGAATCATCGCTGATTCCTCTGCACTAGCGGGTATAGCATAACACGATCGCGTTATGCTATACCGTTACCAGCCGGTCAACGCTACGTGTTGAACGGGCTGGTAAAACGCAATATGAACCCAGCCTTAGGGTTAGAACTAGGGTTAGAGTTAGAACTAGGGTAAGGGTTGGAATTAGGGTTAGGGTTGGAATTAGGGTTAGGGTTGGGATAAGCGTTAGGGGTGTTTTGGGGTTAGGGTTGGGATTAGGGTTAGGCTTGTGGTTAGGTTTATGGTTAGAGTTGGGATTAGGGTTAGGGGTGTGTTGGGGTTAGGGTTATGGTTAGGGTTTGTATTAGGGTTAGGGGTGTGTAGGGGTTAGGGTTGGGGTTAGGGGTGTGTTGAGGTTAGGGTTGGAGTTAGAATTGAGGGGTTTCCACTATTTAGGTACATCAGGGGGTTTCCATATGCGACATGGCGCCACCATTGATTCTTGCAAATTTTGCGTTCAAAAAGTCAAACAGTGCTCCCTTTATTCCAAGCCCCGACGTGTGCCCAAACAGTGGTTTACCCCCACATATGGGGTATCAGCGTACTCGGGAAAAATTGCACAACAACTTTGGGGTCTAATTTCTCCTGTTACTGTTGGGAAAAAAAAATTGGGGACTAAAAAAGTTATTTTTGTGGAAAAAAATGATTTTTTATTTTCACGGCTCTGCGTTATAAACTTCTGTGAAGAACTTGGGGGTTCAAAGTGCTCACCACACATCTAGATAAGTTCCTTGCGGGGTCTAGTTTCCAAAATGGGGTCACTTGTGGGAGTTTATACTGTTTAGGCACATCAGGGACTCTGCAAACGTAACATGACGCCCGCAGACCATTCCATCAAGTCGGCATTTCAAAACGTCACTACTTCCCTTCCGAGCCCCGAAGTGTGCCCATACAGTAGTTTTCTCCCACATATGGGATATCAGCGTACTCAGGACAAATTGGACAACAACTTTTGAGGTCTAATTTCTCCTGTTACCCTTGGGAAAATAAAAAAATTGTGGACTAAAAGATCATGTTTGTGGAAAAAATATGATTTTTTTTATTTCCATGGCCCGGCGTTATAAACTTCTGTGTAGCCCTTGGGGTTCAAAGTGCTCACTACACATCTAGATAAGCTCCTTGGGGGGTCTAGTTTCCAAAATGGGGTCACTTGTGGGGGGTTTCTACTGTTTAGGCACATCAGGGGCTCTGCAAACGCAACATGACGCCCACAGAACATTCCATCAAGTCTGCATTCCAAAATGGCGCTCCTTCCCTTCTGTGCTCTCCCATGCGCCAAAACAGTGGTTCCCCCCCCACATATGGGGTACCAGTGTACTCAGGACAAACTGTACAACAACTTTTGTGGTCCAATTTCTCCTGTTACCCTTGTGAAAATAATTGTGGGTTAAAAAAATCAGTTTTTGAGGAAAAAAATGATTTTTTATTTTCACGGCTCTGCATTACAAACTTCTGTGAAGCACGTGGGGGTTCAAGGTGCTCACCACACATCTAGTTAAGTTCCTTGAGGGGTCTAGTTTACAAAATGTGGTCACTTGTGGGGGGTTTCTACTGTTTAGGCACATCAGGGGCTCTGCCCGCCCGCAGACCATTCCATCAAGTCGGCATTTCAAAGCGTCACTACATCCCTTCCAAGCCCTGACGTGTGCCCAAACAGTGGTTCTCCCCCACATGTGAGGTACTAGCGTACTTAGGACAAATTAGACAACAACTTTTGGGGTCCAATTTCTCCTGTAACCATTGTGAAAATAAAAAATATGGGGCTAAATTATCATTTTTTGAGAAAAAAAAATGATTTTTTTATTTTCACGGCTCTGCGTTATAAACTTTTGTGAAGCACCTGGGGGTTCAAAGTGCTCACTGTGCATCTGCATAAGTTTCTTAGGGGGTCTAGTTTCCAAAATGGGGTCATTTGTGGGGGAGCTCCAAAGTTTAGGCATACAGGGGCTCTCCAAACATGACATGGTGTCCGCTAACGACTGGAGCTAATTTTCCATTCAAAAAGTCAAATGGCGCTCCTTCCCTTCTGAGCACTGCCGTGCTCCCAAACAGTGGTTTATGACCACATATGAGGTATCTGTGTACTCAGGAGAAATTGCCCAACAAATTTTAGAATCCAATTTATACTGTTGCCCATGTGAAAATGAAAAAACTGAGGCTAAAAGAAAATTTTTGTGAAAAAAAAGTACTTTCTTTTTTTTACGGATCAATTTGTGAAGCACTTGGGGGTGCAAAGTGCTCACTCTGCATCTAGATAAGTTCCTTGGGGGGTCTACTTTCCAAAATGGGGTCACTAGTGGGGGAGCTCCAATGTTTAGGCACACAGGGACTCTCCAAATGCGACATGGCATCCGCTAAATATTCCAGCATATTTTCCATTCAAAAAGTCAAATGGCGCTCCTTACCTTCTGAGCCCTGCCGTGCGCCCAAACAGTGGTTTATGACCACATATGAGGTATCGGTGTACTCAGGAGAAATTGCCCAACAAATTTTAGGATCCATTTTATCCTGTTGCCCATGTGAAAATGAAAAAACTGAGGCTAAAAGAAAATTTTTGTGAAAAAAAAAAAAAGTACTTTCTTTTTTTTACGGATCAATTTGTGAAGCACCTGGGAGTTCAAAGTGCTCACTCTGCATCTAGATAAGTTCCTTGGGGGTCTAGTTTCCAAAATGGGGTCACTTGTGGGGGAGCTCCAATATTTAGGCACACAGGGACTCTCCAAATGTGACTGTCATGTGTGCATCGCCACGAAGATCGTCGCGGTTGCACATTCTGACTTCTCACAGCTGAGTTGCTGTTTCTTTGTGTTTGGCAGTTAGGGAGTTAATTCTGTCTGTGCTCAGTTCTGGGACTGGGTGCAGTTTCTCCCGGCTGCAATTAATTATTTGTTGATTGGTTTCCTTTAAATCTCTGGTTGTCTGTTTGGGAGTTGCCAGTGAAATTCTTCATGCAGACCACAGATAGGATTTGTATCTGTATAGACTTAAGTTAAAGAGCTCCTTAGTTGTTTTAAGCTCACCTTGCTTAGAGTTTAATATCCCAGATCATTTATGTTCCTTCTGTGTTTGAGTGTGTATGCAAGTCTGTGTTTTCTCCAGTCTGTCTTATATTTCTAATCTGTGTATTTAGCAGAGATCAGCCCATATCCCTTTGGTGGTAATCAGAATCCTTCTTAGGACTGATTACAGGGTTCAGGGACTGATAGGAGACAGGGTTAGGCTGGAGACTTGGACCTCTGAACCATTATCAGTACCTCCAAGGTGAGGGATTAGTTAGGACCCCAGCTTAGGGTCAGGTTAGACCCCCGGTCCTCTTCTTTCCTGTGACAGTGTATCAAGTCCTCAAGATTTATCCTGAGTTCAACGGATATCGTGTCAGGTAAATCTATTCTTTATTTACATGCTGATGTTGCTAATCTATATGTTGTATAGAGTGTTGTTCTTTTAAGAATAGTTTACTGAAATCGTACACATATCATAAGACCGCGTGACATTTTCACTGGCCCATAAAATTATTCCCAGTTGCCATGGATCCAGTAGCCCAGCTGG
>JARQOD010014211.1:0-11016 GCA_033576555.1 Oophaga sylvatica
GGGCGGTCACCAGATACTGATGATGGAGGTGACGGGCGGTCACCAGGTACTGATGATGGAGGTGACGGGCGGTCACCAGATACTGATGATGGAGGTGACGGGCGGTCACCAGATACTGATGATGGAGGTGACGGGCGGTCACCAGGTACTGATGATGGAGGTGACGGGCGGTCACCAGATACTGATGATGGAGGTGACGGGCAGTCACCAGATACTAATGGTGGAATATCGCGGGTGCTCGAACGACATGTTCTAGTCTCTGCCCCGCATGTCTCGCGGCTGTTAGACACCCAAAAATAAACATGCGGGGATCTGCAATACTTCGTGCATACCCGAGCACCCGATGCAAACTTGAGAACGAGCTCTTGTGCTCAGCACCTGCCGTCATATTGTCATTTATGTTTCAGCTGCAGATGGAAGGGAGGGAGCCTCAGGATTCATTACTGATGGGTAGGCGGAGCCCCAGATCAGGATGTCACCTCAGATCAAAAGCGTGCTGACTGGCTGGCCCCTCCAGCTCGGGCTCCTCCTACTCAGCTCCAGTCTAAGATTTGAGGTCTCAGAGGATGGTCGCTGCTAATGCAGCTCCTCAGAAGATTTTATTATTTTATATTCGGACAGGAGACTTGGATCACCAGTTGGTCTAGAGGTCTCAGGGGTACCAGCGCTGCTGTACCCCAACCTCTCCCTTGGCGGATCTGTATCACAATTATGGTCCCTGCAGAATCTTGCCGGCCCTGGGGGATGAGGAGAGCTTCCCTGGCGGGACGCAAACCACACGTGCGGTCACTGCGTTCCTCGCCCTGGGGGGAAGCATGGGCACTGCGCCAGAAACCCCTGAGGGTCCCTGTGGCGCTAAGCTGGTGAGTACTCCACACAATTTTTATTATAATAATGTATGCTTAGCGTCGAGTGAGCACGCTATTACATGTATGTCAGTTGCTTCAGTGCTGCTGTACAGCGCTACTATGTAGTCAGTATGTCAGTGCTCGTGACAGCGCTATTCATGTATCAGTATGCTCAGTGCTGCGGTGACAGCGCTGTTACATAGTAGATGTGGTGATTTTTTGTCCGCAGGCAGATACCTGCAGGACAGAGAGGGAGCAGGAGCGGGGGAGTTCGCGCTCATATTTGAGCTAGCAGGGGGCGTGGCCTAACTATTCCCGGTCTTCTGAGCAGGAAGACGCGCGCTCTGGCTTTTCTCCTGCGACTCCCTCACTGTGGCGGCCATTACACAGGCTCCTGGGCTCCTCAGACCGCTCCTCTCCTCATAAGACACCAAGGCCAGCTGGGTGAGTGCTGATTCCTCACCCCGCAGCGCAGCGATCGCTATCCTGCAGCTGCAGTCTCATTAGAGACATAAAATTGGCTGGGACTCACACTTCATATATATATGTTGTGGTGAGTTTGCAATATTAACCCCTCTGAGGGTTATTTCTACCAGCAATTTTTTTTTTTTGACTGAATACCGCTGGGGTAACCCTGCCTGGTGGAGCGTTAACCCTTCAGCGTTTATAAAAAAAAACCATAGTTTTTTGCTGGTATTACCGCTTTGACCTGCTCATACAGGTGAGACATGTCTGAACAGAGTTCAGATGCCGCGGACCACGTCCCAGTGCCATTGCGGCAATCAGATACGCAGACCTCCACACGTCTAGGCTGCGGTCGACAGCGGTGGAAAATTGGATGATATCGCTCGATCGATCAACAACTTGTCTGACCTTTTAGGTCAATATGTGTCTGCTAATTCCTCTCAGAGGAAGCGACGCAGGCCGTTACCGGCCTCTACACGGAGCGAGTCAGACGTATCTGATATTGGGCAGAGTTCCCCTTTAAATTCGGATGGAGAAATATCCGATTCAGACGAGCCCAGGGGCGTTCCTCTATGGCGAAGCGTACGGAGGCATTAATTGAAGCCATGAGAGATATATTACAGTTACCGGAGGTGGTAACTAGTCGTCCTGGTAAATCAGCACGCATGTTCCAGGAGTCCCGTGCTTCGCGTACAACATTGCCAGCTCTGGATGAGCTTAATAGTGTAATAGAGGAGGAACGTCTGTGTCCAGATAAGCGTTTTCATGGAACGCATTTCTTGGGTACACTTTATCCTTGCTCTGCGGAGTTAAAGGCTAATTGGACTTCTGCTCCTGAGGTGGATGTGTCTTTATCTCAGCTTAGTAAATCCTCACTACTCCCTATTAAGGGGAAAGCGAGCTTACAGGAGCCTTTGGATAGAAAGGACGAATTGGCGGCAAAAGCAAGCTATGAGGCTGCGGGTCATGGATTTCGAGCAGTGCTAGGATCCATGTGTGCTGCTAGAGCTTCTCTAGGCTGGTTGGCACGTCTGAAGACGGAGTTGCAAAATGAATCTCCGTTATCTGAGATACGGGAAACTGGTGAATGGTTAGAAACGGCAGCCTGTTATATCTTTGATGCCGGTCTGGATACGGCATCCCTTCTGGCCAAAGCGCAAGCTTCAGCGGTCACAGTCAGAAGAGCTTTATGGCTCAGACAGTGGGCCGGGGACGCAGTTTCCAAACAAGGGTTGTTGGCCTTACCTTACAAGGGTGGCCATCTTTTTGGATCCGACCTCACAGAGCTGATTTCCAAGGCTAAGGCGAAGGAATCAGCATTACCACAGCGTAGGGCCATGGCTTCGGTGTCCAGTAAGCCTGGTGGCTATAGTGGTCGGCGGTCCTTTCGGGGCCGAGGACGATCTAGTCACTCCTCGTGGGGATCGGGACGTCCTTCCTTCTCAGGAAAGAAATCCTCTCAGAAAACTCGTACTCCCTGGAAGCAGAATTTCCGCCAGGACAAGCGGGAATCTGACAAGAAGCCCGCAAAGTCGGATTGACGCCAGGGGTCCACTCGAGGATTCTCGAGTGGGGGGTCGCCTGCTTCATTTCAAGGCGACTTGGATGGCTCGCGTTCCAGATTCCTGGGTAACGCGGATAGTGTCGGCAGGCTATTTCATAGAGTTTGCTTCTCGACCCCCAAATGTTTTTTGTCAGTCTCGCGTTCCGTCGGAACCCGAGCTTGTTGTCGCTCTACAGCGAGAGGTCGAATCTCTGCTACAAAAGGGTGTAGTGATACCGGTTCCGTCAGAGGACCGAGGGAAAGGTTTTTATTCCAACCTTTTTATAGTTCCCAAAAAGGAGAACAAATTTCGCCCGATTCTGGATCTCAAGCGATTAAACCGGCATGTCCATGCCCGGAAATTTCGCATGGAGTCGCTTCGCTCCGTTGTGGCAGCTCTGTCACAGAACGATTTTCTGGTGTCAATCGACATTCGCGACGCTTATTTGCATATTCCCATCGGAAAGGCTCATCAGCGCTTTCTTCGATTTGTCATAGGTCAGAATCATTACCAGTTCGTGGCTCTGCCGTTCGGCTTAGCCTCAGCGCCAAGAGTCTTTACAAAAATTCTGGCGCCCCTCATGGCAATCCTTCGAAGACAGGGGATTACGATTCTCCCTTATCTGGACGATCTTTTGATCGTGGCTTCCTCGGAGGAGGAGGCGTTGACGGCTCGGGATTTGTCTCTTCAGTTTCTGAAGGACTTCGGTTGGCTGGTCAATTGGGAGAAGTCGTCCCTGCAACCATCGAGGACAATCCTCTTTTTGGGAATGCATCTCGACACGTTTCGGTCGGTAGTTTCCCTACCACCAGACAAACAGTCATGTCTTCTTCGACATGTACAGATTATGAAATCCTCAACGGCAATGTCCCTACGGAAGTGTATGCGTCTTCTGGGACTGATGGTGGCATCCATGGAGGCGATTCCTTTTGCCCAGTTCCATTCCAGGACCCTCCAAAAGTTTATTTTGAGTCGATGGAATCGGTCGCAATCGCTGGATTGCAGTGTCACCATTTCTCGCGCGGTGCGGGATTCTCTAGGATGGTGGCTACGTCCAGGGGTTTTTGCCCTGGGGAAGTCCTTCCTCCCTCCAAAGTGGTCAGTCATAACCACCGATGCCAGCCTGACGGGCTGGGGGGGTGTTTGGAACAATCTATGGATTCAGGGGGTATGGTCATCGGAAGAGTCTGTTCTTCCGATCAACATCCTGGAATTGAGGGCGATTTTCCTTTGTCTCCAGCATTGGACGGTCCCTTTGAGCGGTCTGCCAGTTCGAGTGCAGACAGACAATGCGACGGCTGTCGCGTATATCAATCACCAAGGCGGGACAAGGAGTTCCAGGCTCTTGGTGGAGGTGTCTCGAATTCTGATTTGGGCCGAGGCCAGTGTGCCAGCCATTTCGGCGATTCACATTCCAGGGGTTCAGAATCTTACAGCGGACTTTCTCAGTCGCAGGAAGATGGATCCTGGGGAATGGAGCCTTCACCCGGAAGTTTTTGCACTACTGTGCTCCCGTTGGGGAACTCCCCAAGTGGATTTGATGGCATCCAGGTTCAATGCCAAGTTACCGACGTTCATGTCCAGGTACAAGGACCCGAAGGCTGTGGCGGTGGATGCTTTAGTAGCTCAGTGGGATCAGTTCGAGCTGATCTATGTATTCCCGCCGATATCCTTACTTCCTCTAGTACTGCGTCGGATCAGATTAGAGAGAATTTCAGCTATTTTGATAGCTCCGGATTGGCCAAGAAGGATGTGGTTCTCGACAATAATGTCGCTGTTGGCGGCACCTCCTTTTCCGCTTCCTCTTCAACCGGACTTGTTGACTCAGGGGCCCATTTGTCATCCGGACTTGCAGTCCCTGCGTTTGACGGCGTGGCTCTTGAGACCGAAATCTTAACCCATAGAGGTTTTTCAGCCGAGGTTATTGCTACCCTTCGTGCTGCGAGAAGTCCGGCTACTACTAGGATTTACCACAAAACCTGGGAAAACTTATTTTCGTGGTGTTTGGGATCCTCTCGGAATCCGAGAAAGTTTTCCATCCCCAATCTGTTGGCTTTTCTGCAGCATGGGCTGGACAAAGGTTTGGCAGTCAGCACCCTGAAAGGTCAGATTTCTGCTCTGTCTTTATTGTTTCGGAGAACCATTGCTTCAAATAGGGACGTGATTTCCTTTTTCCGCGGTATAGCTCGTAAGTTTCCGCCGCGGAAGGCTTCCGTGTCTCCTTGGCGGCTCAACCTTGTTTTGGAGGCTCTTCAGCATAAACCTTTTGAGCCTATGGTTTCTGCTAGCCTTTCTTTACTTTCCTGGAAGGTGGCTTTCCTTGTAGCGGTCACTTCTTTGAGGAGAGTTTCTGAGTTGGCAGCTCTTTCTTGTTCGCCTCCTTTTCTGGAGTTTTTTCCGGATCGTGTAGTGCTTCGCACACGGGGTGATTTTTTACCTAAAGTGGTATCACAATTTCATGTTAACCAGGATATTGTGTTGCCTTCTTTCTGCCCGGATCCGAAGAATGCGAAAGAGCGAGATTTGCACACATTGGATTTAGTGCGGGCCTTGAAGTTTTACCTATCTATTACTCAAGGTTTTCGTAAGACGGACTCTCTATTTGTGGTTCCAGCTGGTCGCCGGCGTGGTCAGCGAGCTTCCAAGGATTCTATAGCTCGTTGGATTCGGTCAGCTATTCTGGAAGCTTACAGTCTTCGGGGTGCATCTTGTCCGATTAAGATTCGAGCCCATTCCACGAGAGCTGTGGCTTCATCGTGGGCTTTTCATCAAGGCGCCTCGGCAGTGCAGCTCTGCCGGGCGGCAACTTGGCGTTCTGTCCACACGTTTACAAAGTTTTATAAGGTGGACGTCAGTGCTTCTGCTGATGCAGCCCTCGGACGTAGGGTCTTGCAGGCAGCTGTAGTTTGAAGTTCTTGTGGAACTTGTGTTTTAGCGCTGGTTGCGCTTTCTTGTTAAGGTTGTTGGGTTTCTGCCTTTTGTTGGTTTTTTCCCACCCTTATTTTTTGAACTGCTTTGGGACGTCCCATCAGTAATGAATCCTGTGGCTCCCTCCCTTCCATCTGCAGCTGAAACACGGATTTTGGTAAGAACTTACCTGTAAAATCCTTTTCAGCGAAGGAAGGGAGGGAGACACAGATCCCGCCCAAGGCAGAAGTGTGTTGATGTTTCAGATGCAGCGCGACTCTTATCTGATAGCGATTATCTGGACTGAGGTCAGCGCGTTAAGGCTCTTTTCAGCATCGCCAGCTCATCGCAGTAGTCAGGTTCAGTGATTAGTACCTGGAACTCTGTGGTTTTTGGCTTACTTTGTGTACATAACCTGTATCCTTGTGTTTTTCTCTGAAGTTCCTTCAGACAGGGTTATGTTGCTCCGCTGGTGATTTTGGTTCTTCCCTAAAGCTTTGGTACGACTGGAGCTGAGTAGGAGGAGCCCGAGCTGGAGGGGCCAGCCAGTCAGCACGCTTTTGATCTGAGGTGACATCCTGATCTGGGGCTCCGCCTACCCATCAGTAATGAATCCTGTGTCTCCCTCCCTTCCTTCGCTGAAAAGGATTTTACAGGTAAGTTCTTACCAAAATCCGTGTTTTTACTTTTGAAAACACTCAAATTCTAACCCCACCCTCATAAAAATTATAAAATAAAAAAATTGTATGTAACTAAGGAGGTGACAAAGGGGGATTTGATTTACTATTTTTTTATTTTGAAAAATTCCCTTTTGTTGCCGGGTCCCGGCTGGCAGACCTCGGCGGGGGCGCTGCACATGCCATTTTTTTTACAGGTAGATGACACAGAGGGCCAGGGGACGGGGCCGGAGGGTCCAGGGATGGTGGAGGTATCGGGGACCTCACTTCACTCTTCTCTTAGGTTAGATAACTTCAGAGGAGAAAGAAATGAAGATTAAATCTGACTTTTTTTTTTGTGATGACAGATATTTGGTGAGTAACTGCGATCACACGACTGGGGAACATAAAACTCGTCATGATCTTGTTCTCCAGGGTGGCTGAGACCCCGGGGATTTTCAGACACTGGTGGGTGCTATAGCCTTAAATCTCAGCGTCGTTACAAGGCGGTCATTATCAGACATGAGCGCAGCCTCGTCCGACCGCTCTGCAGGTTGTTCCCTGCTGCGTAGTCACCAGACGGTAATGAAACGTCCTCAGTCACCTCACAAACACAGTACTTTCATTGCAGCAGTTACTGATGGGTTAATATCAGAGTAAGAAACACGCAGAAACGTGAGCACAGCGCCCTGATTATATACAGTGGGTTCGGAAAGTATTCACACCCCTTTACATTTTTCACTCTTTCATTGCAGTCATTTGGTAAATTCAGTAAAGTTCTTTTTTTTCTCATCAATGTACACTCTGCTCCCATCTTTACTGAAAAAAACAGAAATGTAGAAATTTTTGCAAATTTATTAAAAAAGTAAACCTGAAATATCACGTGGTCATAAGTATTCAGCCCCTTTGCTCAGACACTCATATTTACGTCACATGCTGTCCTTTCCTTGTGATCCTCCTTGAGATGGTTCTACTCCTTCATTGGAGTCCAGCTGTGTGTAATTACACTGATAGGACTTGATTTGTAAAGGCGACACCTGTCTATATAAGACCTCACAGCTCACAGTGCATGTCACACCAAATGAGAATCATGAGGTCAAAGGAACTGGCCAAGGAGCTCAGAGACAGAACTGTGGCAAGGCACAGATCTGGCCAAGGTTACAAAAGAATTTCTGCAGTACTCAAGGTTCCTAAGAGCACAGTGGCCTCCATAATCCTTACATGGAAGAAGTTTTGGACCACCAGAAGTCTTCCTAGACCCGGCCGTCCAGCCAAACTGAGCAATCGTGGGAGAAGATCCTTGGTGAGAGAGGTAAAGAAGATCCCCAAGATCACTGTGGCTGAGCTCCACAGATGCAGGAGGGAGATGGGAGAAAGTTCCACAAAGTCACCTATCACTGCAGCCCTCCACCAGTCGGGCCTTTATGGCAGAGTGGCCGACGGAAGCCTCTCCTCAGTGCCAGACATATGAAAGCCGCATAGAGTTTACTAAAAACACATGAAGGACTCCAGACTATGAGAAATAAGATTCTCTGGTCTGATGAGACGAAGATAGAACTTTTTGGTGATAATTCTAAGCGGTATGTGTGGAGAAAACCAGGCACTGCTCATCACCTGCCCAATACAATCCCAACAGTGAAACATGGTGGAGGCAGCATCATGCTATGGGGGTGTTTATCAGCTGCAGGGACAGGACGACTGGTTGCAATTGAAGGAAACATGAATGCGGCCAAGTACAGAGATATCCTGGATGAAAACCTCTTCCAGAGTGCTCTGGACCTCAGACTTGACTGAAGGTTCACCTTCCAACAAGACAATGACCCTAAGCACACAGCTAAAATAACAAAGGAGTGGCTTCAGAACAACTCTGTGACCATTCCTGACTGACCCAGCCAGAGCCCTGACCTAAACCCAACTGAGCATCTCTGGAGAGACCTGAAAATGGCTGTCCACCAACGTCACCATCCAACCTGACGGAACTGGAGAGGATCTGCCAGGAAGAATGGCAGAGGATCCCCAAATCCAGGGGTGAAAAACTTGTATCATTCCCAAGAAGACTCATGGCTGTACTAGCTCAGAAGGTGCTTCTCCTCAATACTGAGCAAAGGGTCTGAATACTTATGACCATGTGAGATTTCAGTTTTTCTTTTTTAATAAATTTGCAAAAATTTCTACATTTCAGTTTTTTTCAGTAAAGATGGGAGCAGAGTGTACATAATGAGAAAAATGAACTTTACTGAATTTACCAAATGGCTGCAATGAAACAAAGAGTGAAAAATTTAAAGGGGTGTGAATACTTTCCGAACCCACTGTATATTGCTGTGTGTGTGTATATATATATATATATATAGGGCTATCCTCTGTGTGTATATATTGCTGTATACCCATTACTAAACCTTTTAGCTTTCCAGACATATCTTATAATCCGTCACATCCAAAGCTCATTCATATGAACTGAGACGACACCTCTCCGAGGAGTACCCGGCCCCTCCTCCCAGGGAGCACCGCCTTCTCCTCCTCCCCTCCCAGAGAGCACCCGCCCCCCTCCTCCTCTCCCAGGGAGCACCACCCGTCTCCTCCCCCCCAGGGAGCACCACCCCCCCTCTTCCCCTCCCAGGGAGCACCGCCCCCCTCTTCCCCTCCAATGGAGCACCGCCTTCTCCACCCCTCGAGCACCGCTCCCTCCTCCTCCCCTCCCAGGGAGCACCGCCCTCCTCCCAGGACACCCCCCTCTCCTCCCCAGGGAGCACCGTCCCCCCTCTCCTCTCCTCCTAGGGAGCACCGCACCCCCTCTCCTCCCCTCCCAGGGAGAACCGCACCCCCTCTCCTCCCCTCCCAGGGAGAACCGCACCCCCTCTCCTCCCCTCCCAGGGAGCACCACTCTCTCTCCTCTCCTCCCAGGATCACCACCCCCCTCCTCCTCCCCTCCAGGGAGCACCGCCACCCTCCTCCTCCCCTCCCAGGGAGCACCGCCACCCTCCTCCTCCCCTCCCAGGAAGCACCGCCACCCTCCTCCTCCCCTCCCAGGGAGCACCGCCACCCTCCTCCTCTCCCAGGGAGCACCACCCCCCTCCTCCTCCCAGGGAGCACCACTCCCCTCCTCCTCCCCTCCCAGGGAGCACCGCCCCCCTCCTCTAATCCCAGGGAGCACCACCCCCCTGCTCCTCTCCCAAGGAGCACCGCCCCCCCTGCTCCTCTCCTCCCAGGGAGCACCGCCTTCTCCTCCTCCCCTCCCAGGGAGCACCGCCTTCTCCTCCTCCCCTCCCAGGGAGCACCACCCCCCTCCTCCTCCCCTCCCAGAGAGCACCGCTTCCACTATTTGCAAGACCGGGCAGCACCCATCACCAGATCAATCTCTCACCGAACTCGATGAAGGAGTACGGCCGGATGGCGGCGTTGATGTGACTCATCTCGTAGGTGCTGATGAACTCTCTCTGCAGCTCGTCCAGGAAGCAGAAGGCGAGGACGCCGGGGTAATGCTCCGAACACAACATCATGTAGCTGACGCCGAGCGAGCTGATGAAGCTGCAACAACACGAAGCATCGCTGGTGAATCACAGCGATCTGCGGCCCGAGGAGAAGGCGCTAAACTACAACTCCCAGCATGCCCTGACCGACACACACTAGGGGGTGCAGATGAGAGACCACCAATATAAATGCCAATACTGCACGGCTGCTCTTACACACCAGGAATTAGCCGCCGACAGTCTAAGCCCTGGGAGATCACCAGATGACCACAGATCAGAGGTCCCGCTCACCACATCACCGCAGATCAGGGGTCCCGCTCACCACATCACTGCAGATCAGGGGTCCTGATCACCAGATGACCGCAGATCAGGGGTCCCGCTCACCACATCACTGCAGATCAGGGTCCTGATCACCAGATGACCGCAGATCAGGGGTCCCGCTCACCACATCACTGCAGATCAGGGGTCCTGATCACCAGATGACCGCAGATCAGGGGTCCTGATCACCAGATGACCGCAGATCAGGGGTCCTGATCACCAGATGACCGCAGGTCAGGGGTCCCGCTCACCCCACACTGCAGTCGGTCCTCAACTATGCAGATCAGGGGTCCTGATCGCCAGATGACCGCAGATCAGGGGTCCTGATCACCAGATGACCGCAGATCAGGGGTCCTGATCACCAGATGACCGCAGATCAGGGGTCCCGCTCACCACATCACTGCAGATCAGGGGTCCTGATCACCAGATGACCGCAGATCAGGGGTCCTGATCACCAGATGACCGCAGATCAGGGGTCCCGCTCACCACATCACTGCAGATCAGGGGTCCTGATCACCAGATGACCGTAGATCAGGGGTCCCGCTCACCACATCACCGCAGATCAGGGGTCCTGATCACCAGATGACCGCAGATCAGGGGTCCCGATCACCAGATCACTGCAGATCATGAGTCCCGCTCACCAGATCACCGCAGATCAGAGGTCCCTTGTTGCCGCTTTCTGACCCTGGCCACGTCCACCTTGGTCCTCAGACTTGAATATGAGGCCACGGTACCAGTCAGAGTGCGGGAAAGGAGAACCCCGATGTGGTGGTCGGTGGGGCCCGACATCTATTACACGTCTGTCCGGCCC
>JARQOD010014212.1:0-11015 GCA_033576555.1 Oophaga sylvatica
ACTCTGCTCGCTCTGGCCCATACTGGCACACGGCCATTCTCGCCTCGCTCTGGCCCTCCCTGGCAAGGCGCTTTTGCTCTCTTTAGCCCTCATTCTGACCGGCTCCGCATGCCCTGGCCAGTCGCCTGGCCATCCACTTCGCCTCGCTGTGGCCATTCGCCTGGCACACGGGCACTCTCGTTCCCTCTGGCCCCTCGCCTGGCACAAGGCACTCTCGCCTTGCTTGACCAGTCGTCTGGCACACGGCCACTCTCGTCAAACTCTGGCCCCTCGCCTGGCACACGGCCATCTCGTCTAGCTTTGTCCCCGCCCGTCATAAGGCATCTCCGCCTCGCTATGGCCAGTCGCCTGGCACACGGCCACTCTCGTCAAAATCTGGCCCTTGCCGGCACACAGCCACTCTCTTCTCGCTCTGGCCCTTGCCTGCCACACGGCCATTCTCGCCCCCCTGGCACCTGCTTGGCACAAGGCAAATCTCGCCTCGCTATGACCAGTCGCCTGGCACACGGCCACTCTCGTCTCCCTTGGCCCCTCGCCTGACAAGGCCCCTCTCTCCTCGCTATGGACCAGTCGCCTGTCACACGGCCACTCTCGTCAAACTCCGGCCCCTCGCCTGGCCACGGCCATCTCGTCTGGCTTGGGCCCCCCCGCCTGGCCATGGCCACTCTCGAATTCCCTCTGGCCCCTCGCCTGGCACAAGGCCACTCTCTCTCGCTTGCCCGTTGCCTGGCACACTGGCCACTCTCGTCCAACTCTGGCTCTGCCTGGCACAACGGCAACCTTTCCTCGCTTGGCCCCTCGCCGGCCACGGCCACTTTTCGCCCCCGCTCTGGCCCCTTTCCCTTGGGACAAGGCCTCTCGCTCGCTTGGCCTTGTCTGGCACACGGCCATTCTCGCTCTCTCTGGCCCTCGCCTGGCACATGGCCAATCTTGTCTCGCCTCTGGCTCTCGCCTGGCACACGGCCACTCTCGCCTCGCTTTGGCCTATCCTGGCACAGGCATTCTCGCCTCGCTCTGGCCACTACCTGGCAAGGCAATTTTGCCTCTCGCCCCTGGACACGGCCCGCCTGCCCTTTCAGTCCCTGGACAATCCCTCTCCCTTGCTTGGTGATTCGCCGGCAACGGCCACTCTTGTCCCGGCCCCCCGCCGGCACACGGCCCCCTCTCGCCTCGCTTGGCCCCAACTGGCACAGGCCATTCTCGCCTCGCTCTGGCCCTCGCCCGGACACGGCCCTTTGCCTCCTCTGGCCCTTTTAGACAAGGCCCCCAAAACGCTCGCTTGGCCCTCGCCTGGGGCCGGCCATTTTCGCCGCTCTGGCCCTCGCTAAAGGCCCCTCTTTGCTCTCTTCCGCCTGGCACATGGCCACTCTCGCCTCCCCTTTTTCCACCCCTGGGAAAAACCCCTTTTCCCTCGCTTGGCCCCTTGCCGCAACGGCCCCTCTCGTCAAATCTGGCCCCTTGTCTGACACGGGACTCTCCCTCCCTGGCCCCCCGCCCCACAAGGCCTCTCGCCGTGGCCATCCTGGCACAAAAGGCCCTTCCGCCTCGCTGGCCCCCCGCCTGGAAGGCCTTTCGCCCCTCTGGCCCCCTTTCCTGGCACAGGCCCCCTCTCGCCCTTTGGGCCCCCGCCGCCCCCACCTTTTTTTCCCCCCTGGCCCCCCCCTGGGGACAGGTCCGCCGTTTTCCCCCTCGCGGCCCGGCCCCCTTCGCCCTCGGCCTCCCGGCAAGGCCAAAATTTGCCCCCTTTCCCCTTGCCTGGACAGGCCCTTTTCGCCCCCTTTTGGCCCCCTTCCGGCCAGGCCATCTCGCCCCTTTGGGCCCCCCGCCCGGCCCCCATTTCCCCCCCCCCCAACTGGGGGCCCCCCTCTTCCCCCGCTTGGCCTTCCCCGGCAAAAGCCCCTTCTCGCCCTTTTTCCCCCCCTGGAAAAAACCCCTTCGCCCCTCTGGCCCCTCCCGGGGAAGGCCCTTTCGTTCCCCCCTTGGCCCACCTGGCAACCCCCCCCTTGTCCTCGGGGCCCCCCCTGACACGGCCCCCCCGCCTCCTGCCTTCCCCGGCAAGGGGGACTCTCGCTGTTGGTTTACTGGCAACGGCCATTCACCCCCCCCCTTGCCCGGCACACGCACTCTCCCCCTTGGCCCCTTTTTTGCACGGCCATTTGCCCCCCCTGGCCCTCGTTTGGGACGGCCCTCTCGTCCTCTGGCCCCTCCCCTGGCAAAAAGGCCACCTTTCCCCCGCTTGGCCCCCCCTGGCCAGGCCTTTCGCCCCGCTCGGCCCCCCCCCAAGGGCCCCTTTTTGCCTCTCTTACCCCTTTCTGACACGGCCCCCCGGGGCCCGGGGCCATTCCTGGCACAAGTCCACTCTCCCCGCTGTGGCCATCCCTGGCCCGGGGCCACTCTCGCCCCTCGGCCCCCGCCTGGCACAAGGCCACTCCGCCTGCTATGCCGGGCCCCCGCACACCCCACCCGTCAAACTCTGGCCCTCGCCTGGCACACCCCACTCTCTTCTCGCTTGGCCCCCCCCTGGACCGGCCACTCTCCCTTCCTCTCCCCCTGGCGGGCAAAAGGCCTTTTCCCCCTCGCTCTGGCCTGCCGGCACACGGCCACTCTCGCCTCCCTGGCCCCCCCCCCTTGAAAAGGCACTCTCCCTGCTTTGCTTTTCTGGCCAGGCCCATTCTCGCCTCCTTGGACCCTCCCTGGCAAACCCAAAATCTTCCCTCGCCGGCCACCCCTCTCGCCTCGCTTTTGGCCCCCCGGGGACCGGCCATTTCCCCCCCTTCCCCTCCCGGGAAAAGGGACTTTTGCCCTCCTGCCCTCCTGCAGGCCCTCCCCTTGACTTGGCCTCGCCTGGAAAAAGTCCACTCTCGCCCCTTGGCCATTGCCTGGCACACGGGCCACTCTCGTCCCCTCTGGCCCCTAGCCTGGCAAAAGGGCCCACCCCCCCGCCTCCTGGGGCCCTGCCTGGACAGGGCCACTCTCGCCGGGGGGGGTTTCTACCTCTCGCCTGGCACAGGCCCCACTCTCGTCTGTTGGCCCCTCCCGGGCCCCCGGGGCCACTCTCGCCTCCCTCTGCCCCACTTTTGCTTGGCACAGGCCCTCTCGCCTCCTTGCCTTCCCCTGGCACACGGCCACCTCGCCTCCTTGGCAAACCGGCACCGGCCCCCATTCTCCTCGCTTTGCCCCTCACCGGGAAAAGGGAAAATTTTTGCCTCTCTCTCCCATCTTCGACCGGCCTCCGCCATGCCTTGGCCAGTCCCTGGAAAAGCCCCCCGCCGCTGTGGCCATTCGCCTGGCACGGGGCATCCTTCTCCCTCGGCCCCCCTCGCCGGCACGGGCCACTCTCCCTCGCTATGACCGTCCCCGGGGACCGCCACTCTCTCAAATCGGCCCCTCCCGGGGCACAGGCCATTTCCCTCGCTCTCCCCTTTCCCCTGGAACAGGCCATCTCGTTTCCCCCCCTCCCGGCACAGGCTTCTCGCCCCTTGGCCCCAGTTTTTGGCAAAGGCCATCTCGGCCCCCCCTCTGGCCCCTCGCCTGCACAGCCATTCCCTCGTTATCCTCTCCCTTTTGGCACACCCACCCTTGCTTCTTGGCCCCCCCCGGGGACACGGCCACTCCGCCTCCTCTGCCTTCCCCGCAAGGAACCTCCCCCCCTCTGCCCTCCCTGGCCAGGCATTCCCCTTCTGCATTTTCTTCCCGACATCTTGCCTGCCGGTTTTTTTTCTCGCACACCCCTTCCCTGCTTGGCCCTCGCTGGGGCACAGGCCCCCCTCACTCTCCCCCCCCCGGGACACGGCCCCTCGCCTCTTTTGGCCCTCCTGGCACAGGCCATCTCGCCCCTTGGCCCCCCTGGCGGCAAGGCCATTTTTTGTCCTTGCCCCTCCTGACACGGCCTTCGCCTTCGGCCGTTTCCTCCAAAAACCCTCTCGCCCCTTGGGTCCCTGGCCAGCCATCCGCCTGCCGGCCCCTCCCTGGCACAGGACTCTGCCTCTTTGGCCTCGCCTGGCACGGGGCCACTTCGAAATTTGGCCCTCCCCCTGGCACACGGCCCCCCTTTCCCTTTTCTGGCCCCCCCTCTGGCCTCCCTCGGGCACCTGGTGTAAGTATGGGTACATTTATATAGCGTTTGTGTTGGGTGGATGAAAATATTGAGACACAGGTTATAAAAAAGTCTTGTATTGTTTCATACAAAGGGGAAAAAAAACACACAGGTTGCAAAAACAGAAGCAGGGGGGGAAAGCGGCCGAGAACTAAGCTCAGCAATAACTCTCCCCCCAAAGATTAGATCTTCTTTCTGTTACCCAAGTCCATGCAAACGTGAGGGGCTCAAAGCCGAGTCAAGTCCAAAGTGTTTAGGTTCCTCAGTAGGAATGGTGGATTTTAAGGCCAAGGCTTCAGGAGTCAGAACACGGGGTTTACTGCAGGGGAGTTCTGAAGCACTGAATTCTCAGCGGGTGTTTAAGAACAAAGGAGAGAATCAGGGGGGGGCATCAAGCTGGAAACTCCATTTGACTGAGGCAAAAAAGCTGCGCAAAACAAAAAGCAAAATGGCGACAACAAACGAGTTTTTGAAAAGATACACAGAACCCCTTCATTTTTCCCCCCTTAGGGAAAATTTGGGACCTCAGCCAGGCTTGTGTGGTACCTCGATGAAACTGACGGAGCAGCGGGAGCATTAAAGTTATTGACTGGGGCCCCCGAGTTTTCCTCCCCTGGGGGGCCCTGCCCTTTTTTAACAATATTTTAACTGTTTCTATACAAAACCGGAAAATAAAATCCTTTCCACCCAAATTCTTCCGACCTCGACAGCATGGGTCAGGGCAAAAGGGAGAACGTAGGGGAAAGTATTTGGGGGGAGCCCTTTGAGGGATACATGAAAAACAGGGTGGATTCTCAAGTTGGGCAATTGAAACGAAAGCAAAAGGACTTAAATCTTACTGATTTTATAGGGTCCAAAAACTTATGTCCCAATTAGACGATGGAAACCCCTTTAATTAAGTTTCTGGTTGAAGCCAACCCCGGGCTCCTACCTTTAAAACTGGTGCAGGTTTACGAAATTTTCTGCTCCTTCTTGTACCTTTCCTGAGCCATTCGATTTTCCCCCTTTGAAGATCCTTTCTTCTGAAAAAGTGACTCTTTCAGCCACTGCTGGCAAAGGGTCTCTAGGGGAAAAAAAGGGGGAAGTTAGGATGATAACCTAGATTGAGAAAAAGGAGACTGTTTAGGGAGGGATTGAAGTTGTTGTAAGAAACCCCCCCAAAGGAAGTAGATCCACCCAATCTCCGTGGTGGCAGATAAAGCAGCGGGTCTGCTCCAGGGTTTATTGGTTCGTTCGGTTTTGTCCATTAGTCTGGGGGAGAAAAAAAAAAGAAAAAGGTTTCTTTAATGTCCAATGGCACGAAATTTTCCCAAAAAAACCCAAATGAATTGACCCCCCGATCCAAAAAAAATCTGGGGGGCCCATGAAAAAGAAAAACATCTTTAATCATCAAATTGTGCTGTTTTGCAGTGGGTAACCGACACAAGGGTAAAATGACTCCCCTTTGTTAAACGGTCAACCACCATAGAAAGGTTCTTCCTTTTAGGGGTTTGGGGAATTTCCCCAATGAAGCCCTAGAATGGATCCCCACGGCGGGACGGGGTGGGAAAGGTGTAACAACCAGTTGGTGAAAGCGAGGTGTTTTGCATCTTGCACAAACCTCACACGAAGTGACATAGTCCAAAACATCCTTCCTACAAGTGGGCCCCAAAGAAACGAGAAAAAAATTTCCCTGTGTCTTTAGAATTCCTCTATGCCCGGCTATTTTGGAATCGTGAATGAGTTGCAATACTCTCAATCTGACTGTTTCAGGTATATACAGACGTTGTCCCAGAATCCACACACCATTCTTAAAGACAAGACTTACGTCCCTTGGGGGTTGAGCCAAAAAAGAATCCGCAGGGTATGCTTCCTTGATGTCTTTAATTAGGTCTTGATGATGAATCACTCCTAGGAATCTAGAGTCAGGAAGAATAGCCCTTAGGAGGAGTAATTGGACGTGTCTCTGCTGAGTAAATCCTAGAGAGTGCATCAGCCTTTCCATTGCGCGATCCTGGTCTATAAAAATAATAAAATTAAATTGGTTTAAGAAAGATTCCAGCGAGCCTGGCGAGGAGTCAGGCACTTAGCCGACCTGATAACTCAAGATTACGATGGTCTGTCAGAACGACTATTTGCTGTGCAGCTCCTTGAAGAAGGTGTCTCCATTCTTTGAAGGCGGCAATAATGGCCAACAACTCTCTATTGCCCACATCGTAGTTCTTCTCAGCCGAAGACAACTGCTGGAAAAGAAGGCACAGGGATGCAAGACATTCTTCTCACCTGTTCTCTGAGAGAGTATAGCTCCCACGGCACAGTCTGAAGCATCCACCTCTATTATGAAGGCAAGCTCTGGGTTGGGATGTACTAGGATAGGTGCAGTGGTAAATTTATCTTTAGACGGGAAAATGCTTCCTGGGCTTGGGGAGTCCAGGAGAACTTAGACTCTTTCCGGGTAAGTTGGGTGATAGGTGACACTACCTCAGAGAAATTTCTAATGAAACGTCTATAGAAGTTTGCAAACCCGATGAAGCGCTGTACCTCCTTCACATTTCTAGGACTTGGCCAATCATTGATGGCTTGGGTTTTTACTTCCAACCATACTAATTCCTTGTGTAGACAGTACATACCCCAGAAATTGAATTTCGGTCTTATGGAATTCACACTTTTCAAGCTTGATGTAAAGATGATTTTGTCTTAGACATTCCAAGACCATTCTCACATGTCCATGATGTTCCTCTGTGGAGTTAGAAAAATTAAAATATCATCCAAATAAATTACCACGAATGTATCTAGGAGATCCCTGAAGATGTCATTCACCAAGTGTTGGAAAGTGGCTGGGGCGGTACTCAGACCAAAAGGCATAAACCAGATATTCAAAGTGTCCATAGCGTGACCTGAATGCAGTCTTCCATTCATCCCCAGGTCTATACGGACTAAGTTATAGGCCCCACGAAGATCTAGTTAGAAAAAATTTTGGCATGTCGCACTCTCTCCAATAACTCAGGGATTAAAGGCAATGGATAACGGTTTCTAATAGTAACCTTATTGAGTTCCCTATAGTCTACGCATGGTCTCAGGGATCCATCTTTCTTCTTTACAAAGAATATGGGTGCCCCTGCAGGAGATGAAGAGGGCGTATGAAGCCCTTGGCTAGATTTTCGTCTATGTACTCTTTTAAAGCCTTAGCTCGGCCCCGCCAGGGGTAGATCTTACCAAAAGGTATCTCTGCTCCAGGCAATAATTCAATTGGACAATCATATGGAGTGAGGAGGAAGCTGGTCAGCGTTCTTCTTGTCACATAATCCACATAGTCCTGGTATACAGCTGGTATTCAGGGACTGACATGGTTCCTTTAGGAACAGAGCAAGCTGAAATTTTTGGACTCATCTGTTTCTCTGGAAAGTGTAATTCCTTGGTCTCCCAGTTAATGGTAGGATTCTGAGCCTGCAGCCATGGTAGCCCTAGAATAATGGGAAAGTAGGAGAAGAGATAAGCATAAAGGACAGTTTCTCTTGATGATCTTTACCCATAAGAACCTTTAAAGGCTCTGTTTCCTGATCCACTGGTCCAAGGTCGCAGGGGGCCATCCACAGTTTCCATCTGTACTGGAGAGCCCTTTTTCACTGAAAGTTTCCCTGTTTTAGAGCAAAGGAGACATCCATAAAATTTCCCCTTGCACCTGATCGATCATAGCAGAGCTAGACACCCGGCTGAGTCAAACCCCAATTTGATGGAAAGAAAAAAGTGAGAATTGTTTTTTTTACAAACCCGCGGGACACCGCTGAGGAAACTTGAAAGATGGCAGATTTACACAGTCAAGTCCTCAGAGGAAAAAGGAGTTTAAGTCCAGAAACAAGATCTGTTGGCAGCTCTCTCTGGAGCCAGGCTCGGGCCTACAGATCCCCTCTCGCAACACCACAATAAATGAGTGCGCAGTAGCTTGCGAAAGGGTGGGACATTTAAATAATAAAGTGCCCTGCTTCCAAAATAAAAACAAATTTTCCCTTAAAACGATTTTCCTTGCGTGCTCAAAACCCCGTCGAAAGAAAAAGAGTCTACCTGCGGGTTCAGGTTCAGGTTCCCGGAAACCCTATTCAAAGGTTCCTTAGGGAGGGAAGGTAGGAAAAGGTTAGACAAATGCTTTGAACCATCTCTTTCCCCTGCTTCATTAAACGAGTATCATAGGATGCAGTGTTAATAAAGTACCTAACGCAGTGGGAGGCGGCACGAGCAATTCACCTTAATCAGTGGGGATAACCCCTTTCGAAAAATAGATTTTTTGGCGGAATTGTCCCAGGTGGTATAAGGGCCCCCCTCTCCTGAAACCAAGGCATTTCAGTACCGAGTCTTCCTTTTGGCCAAAGCAAAGGCTGTTTCAGCTGTTCCCCCCGTTGGGGTCATAAACCCCTCCCCATGGCTAAAAATAAAATCATAAGGGTTAAAAAAACATCCTCAGTCTCAATAAAGGGGGTTTGCCCATATCAAACCTTGTTAAAAGAACAAAATTAAGTAAGCCCTTTTAGATCGTTCATTAAAATTGTGAAGCGGCAAAAAAAAAGTTGCAGATTAAAAATCCCCTGAATTTTTCACGTTCCCACCAAAAACAAAAGGGGAAACGGAAAAACCCAAAATGGGGGCAGGCAGGAGCCTGGACTCGCCCCCCAAACCTCAATCCTGGCTCGAAAATCCTGGGTAGTTGCCAACCACTTAAATTGTGATTTTTAGGTCCTGAAATTTGTAAAAAGGGTCTTTATATTCTGAAAATCTGAAGGTATTACAGTCACTCCCAAATTTCCTTTTTCGGGCCTCCATTTTCCAATCTTTTAAGAGGGGATATGGAAAAGGGGAAAAAAAAAACAATAGTGTTCACCTGTGGCAACCCCGAAAAAAAAAAACTTTAAGGGAATCTCACCGGAAGGTTTTGTGAAAGTCCAACCACTATCATCAAGAAACTTTCAACCAACATCTTTATCCAAGTTTAGCAACAAAAAGAAAAAAAAAAAAAAAAAAATTGTTTCCTGTGATAACCGCAAAAAAAAAATTTGGGGGAATTGCCCCACCTGGAAGGGTTGTGAAAAGTCACAACCCTGATCAGAAAGTAAAGGGGACATCCGATATCCACAGTACAGCAACAAGCCTTCCAACCCGCCCCCCTAACTTTTGGTTCAATTTGTAATTATGTGTACATTTCATAACGTCTTGTTTGGGGGTGCGATAAAATACTTAGACACGGGTTTTGAAAAGAAAGTTTGTATTTTTAAAATTGGCAAAAAAAAAACCCAGTTGCAAACACGAAGCAGGAGACACGGGCCAAAAATTAAGTCAAATAATTTTCCCCACAACAGATTAGATTTCTTTTGTTCCGAAGCCATGAAACGTGGGTTAAAGAGCAAGTTCGAGTCCACAAGGCTTCAGATTCCCGTGGAAGGGGGGAGTAAAAGGCCAAAGGCTTCAGGGAGAACAAGGTTCATGCAGGAATTCCCCAACACATTCTAGTGTGGCTTTTAAGAAGCAAACGGAGAGAATCGGGGGGAACATGAAGCTGGAAAACTCCCTTTTATGAGGGCAAGATAGCGCGCAAACAAAAGCAAAAGGCTTGGCCCCCCGCCCTTCAAGGCCAACCCCTCGTCCCCAAAAACCCACTTGCCTCTCGGCCCCTTTGGGGGACACGGCCACTCCGCCCCGCTCTGGCCCCCCCGCCCGGACCCGGCCCCCCCTCGCCTCCCCATTGGGCCCCCCTTTACCCCCGCCCCCCCCACCGGGGGACCCCCCTCGCCACTCTTTTGACACTGCCTGGCCCCCGGACAATCCCACCTTCCCCCCTGGGGCCATCCCCCGGGAAACGGGCCCCTCTCGCTCCTCTGGCCCTTGCCTGGCACAAGGCACCTTTCCCCCCCTTCCCTCCCGCACACGGCACTCCGTCCCTGGGCCCTCCCGGCACAGGCCTCTCCCCCCTCGGCCTCCGGCCAGGCCCTTCGGCCCCTTTGGCCCCAACGCCACCCTTCTGCCCGCCGGCCTCCCGGGAAGGCACTTTTGCCCCACCCCCCCTTTTGCCCCTCCCCCCCTGGCCCACCGGGACTCCCCCTGCCTCTGGCCTCGCCTAAAAGGCCACTCGCCAAAAACTGGCCCCCCGCCTGGCACACGGCATTCGCCTCGCCTTCTCCCATACCGGCCACGGGCATTCTGCCTCGCTCTTGGGCCCCCGCCTGGCAAAGGGCCCCTCTTGCCTCTCTCAGCCCCTCTTTTTGAACCCTCCCCATGCCCTGGCCCGTCGCCGGCACAAGTCCCCTCCCCTCGCTGTGGCCCTTTGCCTGGCACACGGCCACCCCGTCTCCCTTTGGGCCTCGCCTGCACAAAACCTCTCGCCCTCTGCCCCTCGCCTGGCAAAGGGGACTCTCGCCTCGCTCTGGCCCCTGCCGGCACACGGCCATCTCGTCCTTTTTGGCCCTCCTGGCACCCGGGGCCCTCCCTCGCTTGGCCTCCCCTGGCAAAGGACCTCCCCTCCTTGGCCCCCCCGGGGACAGGGCATCTCGCCCCCTCTGGCCCTCGCCTGGGACAACGATCTCGCCTCCCTGGGGTCCCTTTTCACAGGGGAATTTCCCTCCTTTGGCCCTCCTGGCAAAGGCCATTTTTCCCCCTCTCCCGCCACCTCTGCCCCTCCCTGTCCCTGGGAAAACCCCCAATCTCGTCCCTCTGCCCCCCCTTGCCCAAAGGCCCCCCCCTCGCTCCCCCGGCCCCCCCTGGACACCCCTCTCGCCTCCCCTGGCCCCTCCTGGCAACGGGGTTTTCCCCTTCCTCCCCCCCCCCCTTCTTCTGACCGGCCCTCGCCTCCCCCGGCCTGCCCGGGACAGGCCCCTCTCGCCTCCCCTTGCCCTCGCCTGGCACATGCCCCCCTTTGTTCCTCGGGCCCTCCTGGCACAGGCCCCCTCGCCTCCCG
>JARQOD010014213.1:0-11015 GCA_033576555.1 Oophaga sylvatica
ACCAAAATATCAATATGGAGCCAAATCAATCAGAATAATTAACAGAACCACATATAGTTTTAGCTAAACATAGTGTCACAATAAACCATATAAGAATGAAGTGAACCCAAAACCAGTAGATGAATGCAGGGCAGAACCACCATCATAGATGAATGAGGGCCCGAACCATCCCCAAATAGATAATGCGGGACAGAACCACCCTCAGTAATGAATGCAGGGTCAGAACACCATCATAGATGATACGGAAAAGAACACCATCAGTAGATGAATGCAGGTCGAAAACCCCATCATAGATAAAGCGGGCAGAACCACCATCAGTAGATGAATGAGGGCCAGAACCACCATCAGTAGATGAATGCAGGGGCAGAACCACCATCAGTAGATGAAGCAGGGTCAGAACCACCTCATAGATGAATCAGGCAAACCACCCTCAGTAGATGAATCAGGGCAGAACCACCAAAAGTAATGAATGCAGGGTCAGAACCACCATCAGTAGATGAATGCAGGCAGAACCACCATCATAGATGAAGCAGGGACGAACCACCATCAATAGAAGAATGCAGGGACAGAACCCCCCATCAGTAGATGAATGCAGGGACAGAACCCCCACCAGTAGATGAATCAGGCAGAACCACCACCAGTAGATGAAAGCAGGAAAAACCCCCATCAGTAGATGAATGCAGGAAGAACCACCATCAGAGATGAAAGCAAACACCAGGACCCCCCCAGTAGATGAATGCAACGATAGAACCCCTCATAGATGAATGCAGCAATAGAACCACCTCAGTAGATAATGCGGTCAGAACCACCACCCGTAGATGCATTTATCTACTGGTTTGGGGTTCTATCCCTGCATTAATTTGCTGATGGTGGTTCTTCCCGCATCATCTACTGATGGGTTTTGGTGTTTACTATTTGCTCTGCATTCATCTACTGATGGGGGTTCTGACCCTGCATTCATCTACTGATGGTGGTTCTGCCCCCAGATTCATCTACTGTGGTGGTTTGTTCCTGCAGATTAACCAGGAAAAAGACCCAAAAATTTAAAAGGTTTGCACACCTATAAGGTTTTTGATTAAATAATCACACATGATTTATTTGGAAAAATGCACACAAAATTAAAATCACTTAAAAATGCACACAATGTGATTTTAAAACACCACAGTAATGAATTCAGGGCTATAATAAATACATCATGTTTTTTCCCACACACCCTCCTCCGGGTTCTTGAATCCCTTGCCTACTGTGGCACATTGACTCTTTTTGGGGGCTGGTCTGGGGGCTATCAGGATTAGGGCTCATCCATCTTGTTCCCTCTTGTATGGGTGGATGTACATACCCAGGGCATTCTCCATTATCCTGTTTTCATTGTGAGTATAGGTATGGGTCTTCTATGTTCAGATGTTCAATAGATAATTATCATCCTCTGACCAAGATGTTTTTTATTATAGCCCTCTTTTCATGCATTTTTTACATGTGTGCATGTCATTTTGATCTGACTGATATAATTGATGGCCATTTTCCACACATATTTTATGCATGTATTGATATTGTATAGGGATAACACATTTATTTATATAACTATGGTTTAGGGTGTGGGGGGTTGTATGTCACATTGTGTGCATTTTTAAGTGTTTTTAAACTATTGTATGTCCTATTTTCCAAATAAAATCATGTTGATTTTTCATCTAAAATGCAGGACAGAACCCCACAGTAGATGAATGCAGGGACAGAACCACCATCATAGATGAACGCAGGGTCAGAACCACCATCAGTAGTGAATGCAGGGCCCAGAACCACCATCAGTAGATGAACAGGGACAGAACAGCCATCAGTAGATGAATGCTGGTCAGAACCACCATCAGTAGATGAATGCAGGGACATAACCCCACCATCAGTAGATGAATGCAGTGTCAAACCACCATCAGTAGAAGAACGCAGGGACAGAACCACCATCAGTAATGAATGCAGGGTCAGAACCACCATCAGTAATGAATGCGGGTCAGAACCCCCATCAAGATAATGCAGGGTCAAACCACCATCAGTAGATAAAACGCAGGGACAGAACCACCATCATAGATGAATGCAGGGTCAGAACCACCTTCTGTAGATTAACGCAGGGACAGAACCACCATCATAGATGAATGCAGGGTGAAAAACCAATGTCAGTAATGAATAAACCATTAAAACCCCGGGTCAGTAAATCATACATTAGAACCACCATCAGTAGATGAATGCAGGGACAGAACCCCATCATAATGAACTCAGAAACAGAACCCCATTATAGATGAATGCAGGGACAGAACCACCATCATAGATAATGCAGGGACAGAACCACCATTAGTAGATGAATGCAGGGACAGAACCACCTTCAGTAGATGAATGCAGGGACAAACCCCCATGATAGATGAAACGCAGGGACAGAACCACCATCTGTAGTGAATGCAGGGACAGAACCACCATCAGTGATGAACGTATGGTCAGAACCACCATCATAGATGAATGCGGGACAAACCCACCATCATAGATGAATGCAGGACAGAACCCCATCATAAAAATAAAATGCAGGGACAGAACCACCATCAGTAATGAATGCAGGGACAGAACCCCCCTTTAGTAGATGAATGCAGGACAGAACCACCATCAGTAGATGAATGGATGGACAGAACCACCATTATAGATGAATGCAGGACAGAACCCCCATCATAGATGAATGCAGGGACAGAACCACCATCAGTAGATGAATGCGGGGACAGAACCACCTTTAGTGATGAATGCAGGGACAGAACCCCATCAGTAGATGAAGGGAAAGGCAGAACCCCCATTAGTAGATGAATGCAGGGACAGAACCACCACATAATGAATGCAGGACAGAACCACCATCATAGATGAATCAGCGTCAAACCACCGCAGTAGATGAATGCAGGGACAAAAACCACCATCAGTAGATGAATGCAGGGACAAAAAACCACCATCAGTAGATAATGCAGGGCAGAACGACCATCAGTACAGTCATGGCAAAAGTTTTGAGAATGACCCCAATATTAATTTTTTACAAAGTCTACTGCTTCCTTTTTCTAATGGCAATTTATATACTCCCCGAATGTTATAAAGAGTGATCAGCTTAACAGCAATTACTTGCAAAGTCAATATTTGGGTAGAAAATGATTTTTTATCCCCAAACACATTTCAACATCATTGCAGCCCTGCCTTAAAAGGACCAGCTAACCTCTTTTCAGTGATTGCTCCATTTAAAACAGGTGGGTGTAGATGAGGGCATGGCTGGGGGAACAATCTGTCATGATTAAGTAAGAATGACCCACTGACACTTTAAAAGGGAGGCTGGTGCTTGGCCCCATTGTTTCTCTTCTGTTAACCATGGTTATCTCTAAAGAAACACGTGCAGTCATCATTGCAATGCACAAAAAGGCCAGCAGGGAAGAGTATCGCAGCTAGAAAGATTGCACCTCATCAACAATCTATCTCATCATCAAAAACTTCAAGGAGAGAGGTTCAATTGTTGCCAAAAAGGCTCCAGGGCGCCCCAAGAAAGACCACAAGCGCCAGGACCGTCTCTTAAAAGTGTTCAACTGCGGGATCGTGCTACCAGCAGTGGAGAGCTTCTCAGGAATGGCAGCAGGCAGGTGTGAGTGCATCTGCACGCATGTGAGGGGGAGACTCTTGGAGCAAGGCTAGGTCTCAAGGAGGGCAGCAAAGAAGCCACTTTTTCTCCGAAAAAACATCATGGACAATGATATTCTGCAAAAGGTACAGGCAGTGGACTGCTGAGGATGGGGTAAAGTTATTTTTTCTGATGAATCCCCTTTTCGATTGTTTTGGGGGGATCAGGGGAAAAAGCCTCATTTTTGGGGAAGACAAAAGGGGAGCGCTACCACCCCGTCTGTCTCAGCCAACTGTTAAGCATCCTGAAACCATTCAGGTTTGGGGGTTTCTTCTCAGCCAAGGGAATCGGCTCTTCTCACGTCTTGCCTAAAAACACAGCCAATGAAAAAAGAATGGACCAGAATGTCCTCCAAGAGCAACTTCTCCCAAACCCTCCAGAGCAGTTTGGCGATCAACAATGCCTTTTCCAGCATGATGGAGCACCTTGCCATAAAACAAAGGTGATACTAAATGGCTCAGGGAACAAAACATAGAGATTTTGGGTCCATGGCCTGGAAACTCCCCAGATCTTAATCCCATTTAGAACTTGTGGTCAATCATCAAGAGACGGGTGGATAACAAAACCTAAAAATTCGACAAAAATAAAGCATTGATTGTGCAAAATGGACTGCTATCAGTCATGATTTGGGTCCAGAAGTTGATTGGGGAGCATGCCAGGGAGAATTGCAGAGGTCCTGAAGAAGAAGGGTCAACACTGCAAATTTTGACTTGCTGCATTACCGAATTTTCGGACATAAGACGCACCGGACCATAAGACGCACCCCAAATTTTCAGAAGGAAAATTGGGAAAAAAAAATAATGTGTCAAATGGGGCCCGTCTTACAGTCCAATTTAGCTTAGCACTGTGTGGGGGGGGTTGGGCACTGTGGGTGGTTTTGCACTGTGGGGTGGCTGTGTTATGTGGGGTGGCTTGTTATGTGGGGTGGGCTGTTTTTCTGGGGGGTGGCCAGGGGGCCATATACTCACAACCGTGGCGGCGGCGCTCCCAATGCAGCTTGGCTACGATGCGGTGGTGGTGTCCGGGCAGCAGCGGGCCTCTGGGTCTGGGGGGCTCCGCCGGATCTCGTCCCAGCCGAAAGCCCCCCCGCAGTCTTTTGCCGAGATTTGAACGAGAGTATGCGGCGGCCATCTTGCCGGAGGCCCCAAGGCGGCCATTCCTCATGCCGGAAAACCGCGTCGGCAGCTGCGGGGGGGCATTTCCGGCTGGGACGAGATGCCGGCGGAGCCCCCCACGCAGCCCAGGGCCCGCTTGCTGCCCGAACACCACCACCGCCCCACACTTTGGATCGAGCCCGGCCACCGGAGGAAACCGGCACCGCCGTCGCAGCTATGGGGGGGCTTTCCGGCTGGGATGAGATGCCGGCGGAGCCCCCCACGCAGCCCAGAGGCCCGCTGCGGGCCCGGACACCACCACCCCCACGCAGCCAAGCTGCTTTGGGGAGCCCCCCCCGCCCCATTTGAACTTTCCGGATGTTGCGACCAAAGACGCACCCCCATTTTCCCCCAAAATTTTTGGGAAAAAAGTGCGTCTTATGGTCCAAAAAAAACGGTAACTCATTCTAACTGTCAATATAACTTTTTGTTACTCATATGTTTGCAATTATATTTCTGTCTGTATAAAACATCTGTAAAAACACACATAAAAACCGAGGGCAGCAGATCATGTGAAAATATAATATTTGTGTTAATTCCAAAAACTTTTGGCCATGACTGTATATATATATATATATATATATACACTATATACACATCTTTATATAAGAGGCATCGTGATTACTCGCTTAATCCCCCCCCCTGCACAGTAGCTCCGCCCCCCCCCCCACAATAACCACAAATCCCTCCCCCACCACATCACCACACACAAATCCCGCCCCCCCACCCCCAATACCGAAATAATCCCACCCCCAACACATTACCCACATAAACCCCCCCACCACCCCATTACCACACATAATCCCCCCCCCGCCATCACATTACCACATAATCCCCCCGCCCCACCACATTACCCCCACATAATCCCGCCCCCAACACATTACCACACATAACCCCCCCCCCCCACCCCCATTACCACACATAATCCCGCCCCCCCCCACATTACCACCACAATCCCACCCCAACACATTACCACACATAACCCCGCCCCCACCACATTACCCCACATAATCCCACCCGCCATCAATTACCACATAATCCCGCCCGCCACCCACATTACCACACATAATCCCCGCCCCCAACACATTACCACACATAACCCCGCCCCCACCACATTACCACACATAATCCCGCCCGCCATCACATTACCACATAATCCCGCCCGCCACCACTTTTTCCCCCTAATCCCCCCCCAAACATTACCACACATAACCCCAAACCCCCCCCACATTACCAACATAATCCCCCCCCCCCACCACATTTTCCGCAAAATCCCACTTTAAAACCCCTCAAAAACCCAGAGGGGGGTTTTTTCCCCCCTTTTCCTGTATTCCCCACAGGGGCAAATTTTAACTGGGATTCTCTAGAGCAGTGTTTTCAAATCCAAATCCCAGGCCCCCCAACGGGTCCCGTTTTCAGTTTTTCCCCTTTGTATTTCAAAAAAGGGGATAGAATTTCACAGGAAAATTTTTTCACCTGTTAAGCATTAAAATTTCCCAAAGGGAAAACCTAAAAAAAACCCTTTTTTGGGCCCCCGGGGGACTGGATTGAGAAACACTGCTCTAGATTAAAAAATGAAAAAACTTTTATTTAAAAAAATACCTGGAAAATAAAGGGAAAAATTTTTGAAAATTCAAAAAAGACTTTTAAAATTTAAATTGTGTTTACAGAGAAATTTTTAATTTAAATTTTTTTTCGTTTGAAATTTTTTTAAAAAAGCTGGAATGAAAAAAAAAAAGCAACTTACTCAAACCATTTGTTTTCGTTTTAAAAACCCGGAATAAAAAAGATCTTAGTATTTTTTTGATGAAAATTTTTTGTTTTTAAAAATTTTTTTTAAAAATTTTATTTAAACCCCTCGTAAGCCTTTGAATTTGTCATTTTTTATTTAAAATTTTAAAACACCACAGCTTTTAAATTTAAAAAAAAAAAAAAGGGGCCGGTGTTTAGCTGGCTAAAAAGTATATATAATTTGGGGCCCTTTTCCCGGGGGGTTTGCTCTAGGTCGCGTCGGGGGGAGACAGAATGGCAAGGGGAAAAAGTTTTATTCGACAGCAGTTTGGGGGGAAAAAATGGCCGCAACCTTTTTTTTAAATCCACAAACACACAAAAAAACAAATCATAAACCAAAAAACCTGGGGTTGTCTAGGGCCCCTTTAAATTTCACGGGTAATGGCCCTCTCTATCCCGGGGGCCCAGACTCTACCATCTGTTTTCCCCAAAAAAAAACAATGATAAGTTTCCATTTGGAGTTTTTACAGAAAACCCCCCTTTTTTTTTGAAGGGAACTCCCCAAAAACCAGACCCTTTAGAGAGGGCACCCCCTATTCAAAACGCATTTGCACGGGTTCTCACTGCAAACTCCCTTTTTCCGGGGACTTCCCGCAAAACCCCGACTGAATAGCTCCCCCCTCTTGAACTTTCTTTTCCCTTTTCCAGGACAAAAAACCCCCCTGGTCCCGGGAAAGACCCCCCAACCCTTTGGGGACCCTTTTTTGCCGGACCCCCCTTTTCCCGATGAATGACTCCCCCCCCGTGCTCACAACCCCCTACTTTTGGCTTCCAATCAACACCCGAGTGGGTTTTAGGGCCGAGCTGCAAACGTGGATGAAAGGGGTGTTTGTGACCTTTTTTTTAAAACCCCCCAGGGGTTTTCAAAGCCACCATTTCCTCATACCCCTCACAAGGAATTAGGTGAAAAAACCCTCATTCACCACCTATTCCTTACTGGGCCACAAAAACCCCCCCCTCTTCCCAACCGGGGGGCTGGTCATCCCCAAACCGGGGGGGGTCAAAAATCCAACGAGACAAAAAAACCTGGAAACCCGTCAAGGGGGCCCCCAAACAATTTTATCCCACCACTGTCATACCAAAAACATTTTTTTTACTGAAGCAAACCCACTAAACCCCGTCCCTCCCCCCGGCCTATACTCTCTGGGGGGCCTGGGGTTTCCCGAAAAAAAAGGTTTTTTATCTTGACTTTTCCAGCCTCATCCATAAAGGGGCTCACCGAAAAGTAAAACCAGGACCGGGGCAGAAAAGCTCGTGATTTTCCTCGAATTTTTTCGTACCTCCTTTTTTTGGGGGGATGAACCCCGTGTCAAACCCCTGTCCCCGGGAGGTTTGGGGTTTTTCCCAAAATTTCCCCCCCAACTTTTTTAGGGGGGAAACTACTTTTTTAAATATCAGTTTATTCATAAAATTTTTACCTCCAGAACCCCAAAGCGCCTCCCGTCAGGTTTCCTTTGACCAATTTCCGCCCCCCTTTTTAAACGTTGGCATGTAGAGGGGGAAACGTTTTTTCTTTGGGCGGGAAAAAACATAATTTATCCCTTTTTTGTACAGGCTCACCCTTTTCATAAGACCAGAGCCTTACTTTTTTTTCCAGGGGGTCCTCATGGCTAAACCCCTTTTCCCCTTTGTTGTTGGAGTCCTTTAACCCCCTTCGGGCCCCTTTTTTTTTCGGGTCTTCTGGTAGGGAAAGCTCAAAGCCCCCAACCCCTCAGTCCCTTCCTTTTTTCCCCCACTTTCGCACCCTTTTAGTCCCTGTATCGCAAAAGGCAAAGGGGGCGACACAAAACGCCCCCCTCCCCCCCCCCCCCGGGAGTGGGGTTTTTGTGTGTTTTCCCCCCAAAAAAGCCCCAGCTCAACCCCAAGGGCCCAAAACCCCAGGTTCAAAAATTTATTGGGGTTTAAAACCGATCCTTTTGGGGCCCTCGAGAACCCATGGGGGGCCCCCCCGCCGAATTCCGGCCCCCGCTTTTCCCAGTGCAGCCCCCCGGTCCGGACAGAAACCGTCCACCCCGCTTCCCCCCAAAAAAAAACATTTCCGGGCAGAGTTTTTCCCCCCAACTTCAGTCTTTTTCCCCCTTTCCCTTTATTGAGACACAGCCCTGGTGAGGCCCGGGGCCCGGGTTCCCCCCCCAATTTTTCCAGGTTTTTCCCCACCTTGCAGCATCCCCCTTTTTTGATCCTTTGGCCCCAACGATCCCCCCCCATAAAATTTTGGGGAAAATTTCCATTTTAAACAATCCCTTTGCTGTTTCTTTTTCTTTCCCGTCTTTCACCCTTTGTCTTCGCCGGGGGAAACCCGGGCCAAAAAGGGAAAAAAATTCCTTTGATCCCCTCCTCCGTCCCACGCAAGGGCAAACCCCCAACCTTCCCCTTTAGGGAAATCTCAATCCCCCTCTCAAAAACCGCCCTTCCCCCCTTGCACGGGGGTTTTTTTTGTCATCAATATCACTTTTAAAAAACCCCCCCAACCCCCCAAACCCCCTTTGTTGCCCCCCTTTTCTCAGCCAATCGGTCACCCCTTTCCCGGGGGTTTGACCTTCCCCTTTTTTATTCAAATTTTTCCCCCCACTGTCAAAGGGTTTTTACAAATTTTTCTCATTTTACACTTTATCGGAAAAACCCCTTTTTTTTAACATGTCATCCCCCAAAAAATTTAAATTCACCCCCTGGTCCCCGGGTTTCCCCCAGGGGTACCCCAAGTAAGTGACTTTTGTGAAAAACCCCCCAAATATACTTCCCTAAGCTCAGAATTTCCAAAGGGTGTTAACCACCTTTCCCCCCCCTTCCCGTGTCCCATACAATAGGTTTTTTTTAGGGGGGGGAGAGGGAAAACCCTTTTCCCCAGAAGGGCCCGGCTCTTGGGGGAAAACCCCATTTAGAAAAATTTTAAATTTTTTGTGGGTTTTAAGAGGGGGGCTCGCACCGGCTCACTCCCAAAAAATTTTTACAGGGGCCAGGGAGGGCGGGGCACTCAGTTTCCCCCCCCCGAACCACCCTCCTCGCTCCCAAAATCACCCGCAAAAAAAAATGCACTTTTTCACGGTCCCTCATCAGTATCATCACTTTTTGATTAACATTTTCACTTAACAATATCACATCCTCATCATGGGCATCATCTTTTTCATGATACATACATTATCAATATATCAGGGGCATCATCATTTTCAATAAGTTTAACGGCCCCCTAGCATTGTGTTCCCCCCTCGGGGCTGCGCACCCTCGTAGGACTTCACACACTGTCCTCAGAAACTTTTTCCCCCCAAAATCCTTAGACCGGGGAAATCTTACCCCCAAATCGGGGTTTCACCCGGTCTTCACTACCCCCACCACAAAGAAATCTCCCCGAGTTTGGGGACCAAATCCACGGCGTCTCTGGGGTTAGACTTTGGTGTCTTTATGGAGTACACCCACTCAGTGCTTTTCAGGGGTAAGTCCCCAACTCAGGCTGTCACATATGAAGTCACTGGGCTCTCGATCCAAAAGGCCTGTGTGGCATCATTACAACCACCGGGGACCCCCGGGTCCACTTTCGGGGAGGGGGGCACCCAAAAAGGCCGCGCAGGGGGGAAGGTCGCCAAAATCACAACCATAGGCTCCCCCCCTATTGACGTTGGGGTGCAATTTCACGCCGCTCCAACACTGCCATCCCCCTCCCCCCCCCAAAGTCCCCTCGGGGCCGAACCCCTTTTCAGCATACCCCCCGTCCCAACACTGGAAAGCCTTACCCCCAGAGTTCAGCGCCGGGAAAACCCGAAGTGACGACCCTCAGACGGCTGACCTCAAAGGGAAGTGCTTGGGTGTAGCGGTCCCCTTCACCTTTTTTAAACCCCTAAAGGCCGCTGACGCGATCCAACGTATCTCCAGTCCTGGACCCTTTCCGGCACGGGGTGCAACCGTAAAACCCCGCCGGGGAAGAATCGCCGCTTTTAACTTGGCAAGCTTCGCTGTCCCCTTGCTCAGGTCACCCAGACTTTTTGGGGGTTCCCCCCAATCAGATAGGGTCACCCCCAGGCCCTTTTAGATAGTGGCAGATTCTCCTTCTCTCCAGTCCTCAAAACCAGTAAATATACCTCCACATCATCAGAGGGGCATTTTTCTCAAGGACCGTCTTAACCGCCTTTTTTATAGCGGGGCAACGCCGGTGCCTTCCAACATTATTCGGGACGCGGCACCGAAATCCTTTTTTGGTGCTGCTCTGCTCAAAAATAACCGTTATTCCCGTGCTGCGCAGGAATTCTGCGGGCCCGCTGCATGTGCTGTGTGCTGCAGGCGCTGCTGCCCAGCTTCGCTGGGCCTGCACCCGACTCAAAGAGCCTCCATACTGCCGGGGCTTATCTGTCTAACCACGGGAGTTTTAATTTTGCACATTAAATTGTTCCCTTTTT
>JARQOD010014214.1:0-11014 GCA_033576555.1 Oophaga sylvatica
CACCTTCCACACCTGGGCTGGAAGTATACGGTGCGCTCTGGAACGCATCACCAGAAGATCATGTCCTGCTACCTGTGTCTGGGTAGCTACAGTCCTTGTTTCAATTTTTGCTTTGCGACTTCCTGGAGGCCTAACAGGTGCCTCTTCTAAGTATAGGTTTGGCTCAATAGGGGTCGCTGTTGCAGTCGCTACGCTCTGCAGCGTTTCCGATGGTGACGCATGTGCATGCAGTGGCTCAGTTGGGGACGCACTAACAATCGCTGCGCTCTGTTGCGTTGCAGAATAGGACGCAGGATAAGATGCAGAATAGGACGCAGGATCAGTTGCAGGTGCGCGGCCGGACGCTGATGTGGCTGGGGCCTGGGACACTGAGACACGGGGTACGTTTCCGGCTTCAGGGACGGGGTCGCTGACTCGGGAGACATTCAGGGCATACCACCCCTTAAGACCCCAATGCAGCGTGTAGGTGACAACATCCCCAATAATTAGATCCCTTCCCGGGTGCCCCTCTGGCAGGTGAGACTCCACATCCCTGCGATTAACAAAGACCTCCTGGTACAGGCCTGGTTCATGGATGAACCCCCAGCCTCCCTGGAGTTTGAAGTCTCTAATGGCCCTCTGGCGCCGCGGTTCCCGGAGCGTACCTTTGTCTCGCCTGACGTTCTTTTTGTCAGCAAGATCTTTCTCCCGGTACCTCTGGCGAAGCTGCTGCGCCTCTCGCTGCTCCCGCTGCTGCCGCTCCTCATGCTTCCGGCGTCGCCACTCGTTCTCCTTCTGGGCGGCATATTCCACGTCGTCCAGGAGCTCCATCTCCTCCCAGTCGATCTCCATCGCTTGCGGCTGGGTTTCATCCGTCGTCGTCCCTTCCGGGGACTGCATTCCGCTGCTGCCACTGGTTCCAGGTCTGGCTGGCATTCCGGTCCGGGCAGGGCCTCCTCTCTTCCAGCCGCGTCTTCTGCGGGTCAGGTACAGCTCTTTTGGGGCCGGCCTCCGGTTCTTCCTCAGCCGCTGGTTCCAGTGGTGGTGCGGGTGGCATTTGCGCATCTTGAGGGGAGAGCAGTGGGTCCCACAGCAGCCGCTGTTTCAGGGCACGCCAGCTTTGCTCCATCGCCTCCATCTCTGCGCGGTGTCGGGCCATATCCCTCAGCGCCGCATCCAACTCCTCCATTCTCTGCATTCTCTGGTCATCCGCCTGACCTGGGGACGGTTCATGCACAAGCTCTTCAGGGGAACGGGGTCTGCGCACCGCCATTCCCCCACACAGTGACTCCTGTCCTTCTGCCATCTCACTCCAGGCCAGACTGTATGTTTCATCTGGAACACTCTGGATTTTTCCATGGAGGCGGGACTTTCGCTTTCTCTTCTTAGCATAGAGGATGAAGAGGAGGCGGATCTCTCTTGCAGTGGGGCAGGCTCGGACATTGTAATAGCACTTAGACAGGGCGCCCATCACTTTCGCGCCACAGGGGGGGTACGCCCACGAATCCATGCCCCTCTTCTTCACCAGCGCCTCAGGGCGCGAATATGGCGGCAAAATGGCGGAAAATGGCGCCAAAAATTACAAAAACAGCACACAGTCTTTTTGCACAAAACAGTCCACTTTAGGCACACAGGACTCACATATTGCGAGCTTCGGATCCTGTTCGTGACGCCAAATTAGATGAGTCGCACGTACCAGGGCTTGTGGGGTACTCGGCACCGAGCCCGTTCACTTCAATGGGGGAGAGGTCACGGGTAGCGCAGCTCGGTCCGTTGCCCTGGGCGCTCATTCAAAGGGGAAATATTTACAGGAGATTGTAGAAATGTTCGTGACGCCACCTGTGGTTTCTGATCAGGGTGACCAGCGCTGCAGGGTAGATTCTCTGAGGGGTTGTTACTGGGCAGCCAGGTGTTAAGTCTTCCACAGGTAAGACTGATCCCTCGAGGTATATGGCAGTGCAGGAGTGAAGGCAATAAGGCAGACACACACAATGAGTCTCTTTCCGTACTTTTACTGGTGATATTTGCAGGCACGTCCCGGGAAGCTGCTCAGGGTGGAGGATGCACATCCAGTAATCACTGATTAGGTGTAGGGCCTCCTTACTTCTTTATGTGTGTGAGTTTCTAACTTGCATAAAACAAAGTTTAACTCCGTGTGAAACAGCTACGCCCGGCTGACATTGTGGTAGAGCCTTCTTGCAGACAGAACTAAGTCCTCTATGGCTGATCAGGCCTGACTCCTGTTCTTTCTGACCCCGGTTACGTATCAGCACTGAAGGGCCCCTCTGCGACCTGAAGTCCAGCAGGGTCTCCGGTTTCTCCCACTAGCTGTGAAGGTACTAGCAAGCTCGGACCCGGTGTCCGGTTGTGCAGAGTGGAGGTAAGCTATCGTTGCTATTTCTCCTCAGTCACTCTCTTTCCCTTTTTCCACTTGCCTGTCGTCCTACTCACACCTTTAACATAAGCACAGGCAGCAGTAGATGTCAGCTTCCTTCTCTTCACCGCTCCCCAACAGTACCTCAGTTGACTCGGTGTTACAAATACTGCAGTTCCCTTTCCTTCACTTCTTTCTTAGGCTCTGTACGAAGCAGCTATCAGGACCTTCCGTCAGACTGATCTGTGCACACTCCGAGAGTCACTTTCCACTTCCCTAGGGAACTATCAATCAGCACGTTCTGAGGTAACAGCTTGTTTCTCTGCTTCTGTCTCATCTGACAGGAATCTCCGTCTGTCTGAACTCTGCTCTGAGCTCTGCTCTGACAGGAAATCAACTCCAAAAAGGCTCTAACGTTCAGCTAGAATGTCTCTCTGGAATGACTACTGCTGCATCTCTCCACACCCTTATATACTCTAAAGGGCTCCCTCTGGTGGCACTATAGGGAAATGTGAAGTGTGAATGAATATCGGGTGACTGTGAATTACCTTTCTGTGCATCCTCCAGGGTACATATGGCACCAAGCGCAGCTGGGCTACACACAAGCAGCACACTTTCCAGGCATTCAAAGCAAGTCGCAAGCAACACGCAACTGGTCGCAACATGGCTGTACATCTTAAAGCAAAATCAGAGCATGAAAATTGTTGCACAGCATAAGCCAGACAAGCTGTAGATATTTTTGCCCATACTCCTGCGGGCAATATTGATAACATTTGTAGCTGAACTGTACAATTTGTTGTTTTGCTGAAGTTGTAAATTAAAGGGAAGTGTCGTGATTTTTTTTCGTGATGGTATTAATTATAATCATTTTTTATACAAAATTAAATGCACTGGTAACAGTTTTTTATTTAATATTTTTTGATCGCTTTCAGTGTAAGGTCGGGGTCACATTCTTGCCTTCTACGCTGAGCATTTAAGTTGGGTTTTCTGTGTCAAATCCACAAAAATGTGATTCAGATGAAACCCCCAACGAAGCACCCACCTTACTGAGACAGATGGAGACACTTCGTAATTTGTTTGGCGTCTGCTCCGGTGGTATTCATCTTTTTAGGCACGCACAGATCTGTGGTTGCCCACATTAGTGCTCTAAAAAGACACCTAACATGATGGGACACTGCCAGAACAGAGACCAGTCCAAAGTGACTTCATCTGCTTCCTAAGTCAGTGGTTCCGCGATTGACAGCGGTATTTAAGGGGTTAATCGGCCCTGATCGGCTCCAAAATCGGCTGGGTAATATACCGCAGGATGTCAGCTGTCATGTACAGTTGACTTGCGAGAATTTCAGCCACAGGGCAGCACTATACCCTTATTCCTCAGGGAAATTAAAATGCAGCGCTGTGAAATAAGGCCCCTTAAAGGGAATCTGTCACCCTAAATTGGCGGGATATTTAAATGATGGCAGTCAGGTCAGATGGGCGGTGTTTTGGGTACTTGCCTTAAAATGTTGTTCGCCGCTGTCTCCATTATTTCTGGGAATTGTAGTCGTTGCCCTCCATATAATGCGCCTGCGCATTGCAATCTGCGGGCAAAGCATACTGCGCGTGCGCAATTCAAGATTGCAATGCGCAGGTGCGTTATATGGAGGTCAACGACTACAATTCCCAGAAATAATGGAGACAGCGGCGAACAACATGTTAAGGCAAGTACCCAAAACACCGCCCATCTGACCTGACTGCCATCATTTAAATATCCCGCCAATTTAGGGTGACAGATTCCCTTTAATGGCCGCTGGTAAAAGGCATATTGGTGGTTGTTAAGGGGTTAATCTAATAAAAAGCCTGGGATTTTGGTAGATATTATGGCATAAAGGTCTGGGGCTCACTACTATTTTTGACCTATTCTATACAGCACCATAGTAAACGGGTTGTCCAGTGAATACAGGTTATCCCCTAGGCAGAGAATAGGTTACACCTTACTAACCAGTGTGTCTTACCAATGAGACCTGCACTTAATGGCAGAACGGGGGACTTTCATCCCTGACGACTTCTTTCTCTATGAAACTGCTGGAAAAAGTTAAGCTAATGAATGGAGCAGCGGTCCAGCACGCTCACTGCTAACGGAGATGAATGTCCCAGCGGTTGGTCCCTCACCGATATTCACATTATGGGCTCATACTCACTGGCGACGAAAACGGATGATATTCAGGCGATAAAAATCGGATTCAAATCGGACCAATGTTATTCAATAGGTGACATCTCATTTGCGATTTTTTTCTCAGCCGAAATCGGTGTGAGAAAAAAATCGCAACATGCTGCGATTTGATGCGAATTTAGCATGATAATCGCCAATGCAAGTCAATGGGTGCGAGAAATCATCGCACAGCACTCGCACCATGCGAGTGCTGTCCGATTTATACGCACCAGTCTCCTTTGAAAAGCCGGCAATTCATCCCCGGCTACTGTAAAATCACACTGACAGCTCACAAAACACTAGATACATACACATAGAATACATATATATATACACATGTCATTGTGACACATACATATATATATATTTATAGTTCATACACTTCTACATACTGTAATAGCCGCTAATTCAATTGCCGGCTTTTGTGAAATCACAGAACCCGACATGAAATGACACATGGTTTACATACAGTTAACCATGTCATTTCATGTATTTTGATATATGGTTTTAACTTACAATTACATGAGTGTATGTGTGCAAAATTGCAGACATGTAGGGGTTAATTAAAGGTATAAATTCGTTGAAAAAAAATGCGTGGGCTCCCGCTGTATTTTCTCCACCAGACAGACAAAGCAAGCGAGTGGGGCAAATAATAATAGCCCAGGGAGGGTGCATTTATTTTGTGCCCCCCCGGCTACTAACATCTGCCCCCAGACACCCCAGAAAAGGCAAATCTATAATTAGATTTGCCCTTTCTGGCACTTTGCCCGTCTATTCCCATTGCCCTGTAGCGGTGGCAAATGGGTTAATAAGGGGTTAAAGCCACCTTGCAATTGAAAAGTGACTTTAAGCCAGGTTAATAATTGAGAGTTGTCAATTTGACAACTCTCAATTATTAATCCTATTGTATGAAAGAAAAATCAAACACACACACTTTAATAAAAAATCATTTTAATGAAATAATCAAACAGTTTTTGACCATCTTTTATTTTCCTGCTAAAACCATTTCCTGTAATAAAAATAAAATAAAAAAGCAAAATTATTCTTACCTATCCGATGCACAGTCAGGTCCCACGCTGTAATCCATCAGAAAGGGTTAACAGGTTACTACTAGCAGACGGCTAATGCTGCCTGCTGAGCTGTTACCCCCTGAATGAATAAGTTCCTCTCCCGGCGAAAGGAGAGGAAGTGATTAATGTGTGAAGCTTAATTGATTTATTCCCATTTTCATTTCAGGTCAGGTCACCCTGACCTGACCTGAAGTGAAAGTGGGAAGCAATCAATTAAGCTTCACACACTCATCACTTCCTCTCCTGTCGCCGGGAGAGGAACTGATTCATTCAGGGGATTACAGCTGAGCATTAAAATATGTTCCAAAACTGTGTCTTTATTTCATTAAAAGGATTAATAATTAATGTGTGTTTTTTTTCCTTTCATACAATAGGATTAATAATTGAGAGTTGTCAAATTGACAACTCTCAATTATTAACCTGGTTTAAAGTCACCTTTCAATTGCAAGGTGGCTTTAACCCCTTATTAACCCATTCGCCACCGCTACAGGGCAATGGGAATAGACGGGCAAAGTGCCAGAAAGGGCAAATCTAATTATAGATTTATTTTAAATTAAAATGTCCATTTTTTCCTTCCACGTTGCTTTAGTTCCTGTGAAGCACCTGAAGGGTTAATAATCTTCTTGAATGTAGTTTTGAGTAGCTTGAAGGGTGCAGTTTTTATAATGGTGTCACTTTTTGGTATTTTCTGCCATATAGACCCCTCAAAGTGACTTCAAATGTGAGGTGGTCCCTAAAAAAAATGGTTTTGTAAATTTTGCTGTAAAAATGAGATATCGCTGGTCAACTTTTAACCCTTATAACTTCCTAACAAAAAAAAATTTTGCTTCCAAAATTGTGCTGATGTAAAGTAGACATGTGGGAAATGTTATTTATTAACTATTTTGTGTCACATAACTCTCTGGTTTAACAGAAAAAAATTCAAAATTTGAAAATTGCAAAATTTTCAAAATTTTCGCCAAATTTCCATTTTTTTCACAAATAACGCAAAAATTATCGACCAAAATTTACCACTAATATGAAACCCAATATGTCACGAAAAAACAATCTCAGAATCGCTAGGATCCGTTGAAGCGTTCCTGAGTTATTACCTCATAAAGGGACACTGGTCAGAATTGCAAAAAATGGCAAGGTCTTTAAGGTCAAAATAGGTTGGGTCTTGAAGGGGTTAATAGCTTTCATGGCAGCTTGGTGCCAAGCAGCTCTACAACCTTATCATACAATAATTTTTTAACGGGACAACCCCTTTAAGGGAATCTTTAAGCTAATTCTACCCCCTCTGCCTAACTGATTACATTTGTCAAAATGAATCCTTAACCGTATTAAACAAAACGCTGATCTGCTGCAGAGGAATCCACTTTAGAAGTGGTATGCAAATGACAAAATATCCTAGAAATTTGAGCCTAGGAAAAATGGCACTCCCCATAATGTAAATTAATCAGAAAAGAGCTGGAAGCATTATGCCAATAATCAAAATAACACTTTATTGAAAACACTTATTTTTTAAAAAAAATTATCACTAAAACATGAGATGTGCATCCAATAATTTCCCTGGGTAAGTATATGCATAGATAATGATCTCATATTACTATCATGGCTGTATAATTAATTCCAATAAGTTAGAAAGACAATGTGTCATAGTGCAATATCATTGGTTGGTATATCAAAAACAATTGCTGCAAAAATGTGCTCATAAGCATAATAATACCTCCCAAACGCTATAAGTGCAAAGGGGCATTGCTAAAGTAAGTAATGAAGGCACTGAACAGCAATAGGAACTGTGTAACAGTTACTACCGGGTTGTTAATGGTGCTTAAGACAACCGGGCTACGATGTCCAATAGTGTGCACAATTAGGACAAACAGCCAAGAAACATATACGACCTTGGGGAAATGACGGCAGTGTCCCGTTCCCGACGCGCGTTTCGCGTTAGCTTCGTCCTGGGAAATGTAGTCACATGAGTTTGCAAGTGCTCTGGGTGGGATACAGCACTTCCACTGACATAAAAAAGCAGCAAAAATGCAACTTGTGAACATAACCTAACTCTGCCCATATTATATTCCGGTTACATGGATTATGTGTATTTATATTCTGACAAATCTGGAACTTCAGTTCATTGTTTAGGTTTGACATTTGTGTTCTATACTGTAAATTTGTCCTTGTATATGTTTCGATAACATCGTTGGGTACAGAGGGGGGCCCATACGTAATTCTCGCACAGGGCCCTTTGCAGTCTGTGTCCGCCCCTGGCGCATCTAATAATAGATGTGCCTTTTCTGGGGTGGCTGGGGCCAGATGTTAGTAGCCAGGGGAGCCCAAAAACAATGGGCCCTCTAAAGGCTATTAACCCCTTAACCCCCAGGGGTGGTTTGCACGTTAATGACCGGGCCAATTTTTACAATTCTGACCACTGTCTCTTTTGGAGGTTATAACTCTGGAACGCTTCAACGGATCTTCACGATTCTGAGACTGTTTTCTCGTGACATACTGTACTCCATGATAGTGGTAAAATTTCTTCGATATAACTTGCATTTATTTATGAAAAAAATGGAAATATGGCGAAAATTTAGCAATTTTCAAACTTTGAATTTTTATTCCCTTAAACAGAGAAATATATCACACAAAATAGTTACTAAATAACATTTCCCACATGTCTACTTTACATCAGCACAATTTTGGAACCAAAACTTTTTTTTTGTTAGGAAGTTATAAGGGTTAAAAGTTGACCACGAGTTCTCATTTTTACAACAAAATGTGCAAAACCATTTTTTTTTAGGGCCCACCTCATGTTTGAAGTCACTTTGAGGGTCTATATGGCAGAAAATACCCAAAAGTGACACCATTCTAAAAACTGCACCCTCAAAGTACTCAAAGCACATTCAAGAAGTTTATTAAACTTTCAGTGTTTTCACAGGAGCTGAAGCCACTTGGAAGGAAAAAATTAACATTTAACTTTTTAGTCACAAAAATGATCTTTTACAAACAATTTTTTTATTTTAACAAGGGTAAAGAAAATGGACAGATAAAGTTGTTGTGCAATTTCTCCTGAGTACGCCGATACCCCATATGTGGGGAAAACCACTGTCTGGGCGCACGGTAGGGCTCGGAAGGGAAGGAGCGCCGTTTGATTTTTTTCAAAGCAAAATTGGCTGGAATTGAGATTGGAACCCATGTTGCATTTGGAGAGCCCCTGATGTGCCTAAACAGTGGAAACCTCCATCAAGTGACACCATTTGGGAAACTAGACTCTCTAAGGAATTTTTCTAGATCTGTTGTGAGCACTTTGAACCCCAAGTGTTTCACTAAAGTTATTAATGTCTGAGTGTGAAAAAAAAAATTCCACAAAAATGATTTTTTAGTCCCAATTTTGATTTTTCCCAAGGAAGTTGGACCCCAAAAGTTGTTGTCCAATTTGTCCTGATATGCTGATACCCCTTTGGGGTGGGGGAAAACTATGTGGGCGCACGGCAGGGCTTGGAAAGGAAGTAATGACGTTTTGGAATGCAGACTTTGATGGGTGTCATGTTCAGTTTGCAGAGCCCCTGATGTGTATGAACAGTGGAAACCCGCGCAAGTGACACCATTTGGAAACTAGACCCCTAAGTAACTTATCTAGATCTGTGGTGAGCACTTTGAACCCCAAGTGCTTCATACAAGGTATAATGCCGGGGCATGAAAATAAAAAATCCTATGTTTTTTCCACAAAAATGATCTTTTAGTCACTAATTTTTTTTTTCCCAAGGGTAACAGCAGAAATTGGACCACAAATGTTGTTGTCTAATTTGCCCTGAGTATGCTGATACCCATATGGGGGGGACCACTGTTTGTGCGCACAGCAGAGCTCGGAAGGGAAGGAGCGCCATTTGACTTTTTCAAACCAAAATTGTCCGGAATCGAGATTAGACACCATGTTGCGTTTGGATAGCCCCTGATGTGCCTAATCATGGAAATCCCCACAAGTGACTCCATTTTAGAAACTAGACCCCTAAGGAACTTATCTAGATCTGTTGTGAGCACTTTAAACCCCCCAAGTGTTTCACTAAAGTTTATAATGCCTGGGTGTGAAAAAAAAAATTCCACAAAAAATGATTTTTTAGTCCCCAATTTTGGATTTTTCCCAGGAAATCTGACCCCAAAAGTTTGTTGTCCAATTTTTCCTGAGTATGCTGATACCCCATATGTGGGGTAAACTACTGTTTGGGCGCATGGCAGAGCTCAGAAAGAAGGAGCACCGTTTGACTTTTTCAACGTAGAATTGGCTGGAATTGAGATCAGATGCCATGTCACGTTTGGAGAGCCCCTGATGTGCCTAAACAGTGAAAACCCCCCAATTCTAACTCCAACCCTAAACCCAACACACCCCTAACCCTAGTCCCAACCATAACCCTAACCACAAACCTAACTCTAATACACCCCACCTAATCCCAACCCTAACCCTAATCCTAACTTTAGCCCCAACCCTAGCCCTAGTGGGAAAATGGAAATAAATACACTTTTTAAATTTTATGTTTTTCCCTAACTGAGGGGGTGGTAAAGGGGTGTTTGATTTACTATTTATAGCGGTTTTTATGTTTGGCAGCTGTCACACGCTAAAAAGACGCTTTTTATTGCAAAAAATAGTTTTTGCATCACCACATTTGAGAGCTATAACTTTCCATACTTGTCCCACAGAGTCATGTGAGGTCTTATTTTTTGCGGTACGAGTTGACGTTTTTATTGGTACCATTTTTGGGCACATGACAGTTTTTGATTGCTTTTATTCGATTTTGGGAGGCAGAATGAACAAAAACCAGCAATTCATGAATTTCTTTGGGGGGGGGGGCGTTTTATACCGTTCCGCGTGTGGTAAATTGATAAGCAGTTTTATACATCGGATTAATATGATTACAGAGATACTTCACTGTATCATTTTTTTTATGTTTTGTCGCTTTTATACAAAAAAAACAATTATATATAAAAAATAATTTTTTTTTGCATCTCTTTATCTGCAAGCTATAACTTTTTTATTTTTTTGCTGATGATGCTGTATTGCGGCTCTTTTTTTTGCGGGACAAGATGACGTTTTCAGCGATACCATGTTTACTTATATCCGTCTTTTTGATTGGGTTTTTTCCACTTTTTGTTCGGCGGTATGAGATAAAGCATTATTTTTTTACTTGTGTTTTTTTTTTCTAAGGTATTCACTAAAGGGGTTAATAGTGGGACAGTTTTATAGGGCGAGTCATACGGACACGGTGAAACTAAATGGTACTTTCTTGATTTTTCTTTTTTTGATTCACATAGAAATTAATTTATTGGGCAATTTTTTTTTTTTTTTTGGGAATTTTTTTTACACATGTTATTTTTTTTTTTTCCTTTGCCCATGGTGGGGCATCACTATAAAGCGTCAGAAAGCTGTTT
>JARQOD010014215.1:0-11007 GCA_033576555.1 Oophaga sylvatica
ATTTCCCCCAACTGCCTACGGGAGAAAGTTTTTAAAAACGAAAAGCTCTTACGACCACCCCAGGGGGCCCATCTTTTAAAACCCTTTTTTTCAATTTTAAAAATTTTTTCCCCCAGTTACCCAAAACACCAATCGACAAAAAATATTTTTCCCTCTAAATTTTTTTCCACTTTTATAAACAAGCCCCGTCCCCCCAAAGTTAAAAAAAATTTTTTTTACAAAACCGGGCCACAAAGGGGGGCAATTGGGTTTTGGATAACCTTTTTTGGGGGAAAATACCTCAATCAATGACACCAAAAAAATAAAATTTAAACCCCCGGGGGAATCCCCACAAAAAACATTCAACCGGGGTTAACCAAATATTGGGTTAAAAAAAAAGGGGTATTTTTGGTTTAACAAAAAGGGGTTTTCTCAAAAAAAAAAATCCAATTTCCAGTTTTTTTTGTATTTTCCCAAGATTACAAAAACTTCGGAACCCCCCGGGCACCCATTGACTTAAAAGTTTTTTTTCTATCACCAATTTCCATAACCAAAAATAATAACCCCTCCATTAAAAACACTGCCATTTTTTTTGATACATTAAATTTTTTTCCCCGATGGGGTACCCCCCCCACCACCGCACCTTTTTGCTCATTTATTAAAAAACTTATATACATCTTTTCCCCATTTTAAAAGGGGTTTTTTCCCCACAAGACCCACTCCCCCATCGGGATGCACCCCCAACCCCCAATTTACCCAGCTTTACCCCCCCCGATTGTTTAAACCCAAAAAATTTTTTTCCCCCTTTTAAGATATTTCATTTCAGATACGAGGCACAGCAATGGGTTTAAAAGCCCTCCCTTTCCTAAACAAATGGGGGTTTTTAAAAACCCATTTTAAAACACAATCCTTCCAAAACCCCAACATTGGGGGGAAATTTTAGAATATTTTTTGCATCTGGAAAAGAGAAACAATTTTTAAACTTTTTTTTTACTTTTAAAGACCCCCCCCTTTTTCTTTTTCCATCCCGGGGGCCTAGAAAAATTTTTTTGACAAAACCCCATTTTAAAGGGGTTCTGATGGCCAAACCCATCAAAAGATTTTCCCACCAAAAACCCCCAGACAAATATTTTTCCACTATGAGAGTTTTCCCCCTCTCAAAAAGAAAATTCAATACCCCAACCCCCAAACCACGCTTTACAAGGGGTTGAAAAAAAACTGAAAAAAGTCACCAAAAAATCAAGAGTTACTCCAAATTTTTGAAAGGGGGTTTTCCCCCCCACACGGGTTTAAAACCCAAAAAAAAAACTAAGGGAAAGTAAGGGATCCAAACGATACCTTTTACACGATTTCCACCCACCGCAAAAAAAATCCATACGGTATACCAAACTCAATTCTCCAAATGCCCCTCCCACCTACACCTTTTTACAACCATTTCTGCCTTTCTTTAAAACCCCAAAATTTTTTTTTATCACTTTCCATCAGAATTTGGGGTTTTTAAAACCCCTGTCACTCAAAAATTTTTTTACAGAATCCCAAAATGGCAAATTTTTTTCCCCCCCCTCTGTAACCAATTAAAAATATTCAAGGGAAAACTATACATCACCCTTTTCGGAAAAAAATAACATCAAACACATTTTTTTTAACCAAATTTTTTTTTTTACCCCATTAAATGTCCCGGGGGTTTTTTTATTGGGGGGAAAACCCCCCAACAACAAATAAAAATTTTTAAAACAAACCATATCCTCAGGGGGGGCTTTTCCCTATTCCCTTTTATTTATTGAAAAAGGGGGCAAAATCGCAATTACGTTTTTTTTTTGAAAAAGTTCCCCCCCCCCTCGGGGGGCACCCCCTACCCCAAAACCCAACGCAGGGGAAAGTTTTGGGTCCAGGCCCTTTTTCTTTATACCCCAAAAAGGGGGTTTAAAAAAATTCATCTAATGCCTTTTTCTAATGTAAAATCTCAAGGGGTTTTTTCTTTTTTAAAAAATTTTTTTTAAAACCCATTCTATTTTAATTTACCCCTATTATTTTTCTTTTTTACAAATCGCTAAAACCTTCATCCCTTCTCTTTGCACCCCATAGGCCCCCTGATTCCTTTATCCCTTTTTTCCGGGAAGTCCACATCCCGCACTCACTAATAGGGGGAAACCCAAAAACAAGGGGTTGGAACCAACCCACACTGGGGGTCTTTATTTTCCCTTTTGTTTATTTACTTCCGGGATGACAAAAACCCTCTCCCCCCCACCACCCAGACCCCGAATCTTTAAGAGCGGGACATTTCACCCTCCTTACCTTGGACTTTCGTGGTTTTCCCCGCCCCGGCCCCCATTCACCCCCTTTTTTGGGAATTCCCCAAAATGCTACCAGCTCCCCATAGAACGTTTTTTGCTCATGCACTGACTCAAAAATTTCTTCATCATATAGTAAAAGCCCCGCATCCTTTTTTAGGGCCGGGGGGTTTTTTTTAGACCTTTGGTAATTTTTAAACCCCGCAGCATTTTTTTAAAGGGGCATTTACCAATTTTTGCATTAACTTTTTTTTCTACGATCACAATCCAAAACGGGGAAATTTTTTATTTTTTTGCGGGATTTAAACACTAGATTCCCACCCTTTTTTACTTTCACCTTGAAAAAATCTGTAAAACATATTTTTACTTTAAGCTTTATCATTATCCCTCAAATCCCCACCCATTTCAACACTTAAAATATGCATCTCTAAAACTCCCATATCCTCATTTATCTTTGGGGCCCTTTTACAAAATTTTTTTATTGGACATTTCATCCTTCCAATTCTTACTGATTGTTCCTTTTTTTTTAATTATATAATTTTTTTAAAGATTGTTCAAATTTGGCCTTCACCTTGAAAAAATTTTTTTTTTCATACACAAGAGAAGGCTTTTGAACCCAAAATTTTTCTTTATTAATGACCACCATTTTTTAAAAAATTTTATTCATACCCAACGGGGTCCCCCCTTTTCTTATACACGCTTCTTAAACCCTTTTGTCACCCCCTCTTAAGCTTGCAGCTTTTCTTTTGATATAGTATATCCCTTATTTTAAAACCTTACTAAACCATGTCACCCTACTTTTTTCCTAAAACTAAAAAAAAACCTCCGCATTTTTGCTTTCCCCAAGGGGACCCAGCATTTTCCAAAAATTTCCCCCCCCAAAAGGGGAAAGGGCCCAAGGGGAAAGGGGGAATTTAACACTTTTAACCTTAAAAACCAGGGGAACTCTAAATTTTTAAAGCAAAAAGGGGTCCCCGGGGCTTGGGGGGCTCCCCCCCCCCTTTTTGGGGGTTTTCCCTTGGTTTTGTACAAATTTTAAAAATTTTAAAATTTCCTTTTTTTTCAAACCCCAAAAAGGCACTTTCATAAAACTATCCTCATTAAAGAAATTAAAAAAATAGAAACCACTGACTTACAGAGATTCTATAGATCTCTACGTCTAAAAACTTCATTTCTCTGAACAGACTATCCCCCGTCCCGAGTGTATTACCCACCAACTGCCTGACTGCAGAAAGTTTGAAATTACGTACTAAGAGCTCTTACAGACCACCCCAGGGGTCCCATGCGTTGGAAACCTTTATTCAATTTGTAAATAATTCTTTCCAACAGTTACGCCAAGACACCAATCGAGGCAAAATATATTTTCCATCTAATCTTTCTCCACTTGATAGACAAGCACTTGTATCCTCCAGAGTGATAAAGAATTAATCATCAAACCTGCCGACAAAGGCGGGGCAATAGTGGTTATGGATAAGGCCTTTTATGTCAGGGAGATATACCGTCAACTCAATGACACCAACACATACAATAAACTCCCGGGCAATCCTACTAATAACATTCAACGGCAGATTAACCAAATATTGGATAAATATAGGGATATGGGCATTTTGGATGACAAGACTTGTGAGTTTCTCACAAAAAAATATCCAATTATTCCAGTATTTTATGTATTGCCCAAGATTCACAAAAACTTACAGGAACCCCCCGGACGACCCATTGTAGCTTCAACAGATTCTATTCTATCACCAATATCCATATACCTGGAGAAAATAATAACACCTCTCATTAAAAACACTGCGTCATTTCTTTTGGATACAGGTTCATTTCTTGCCACGATCAGGACTATCACCCCGTACCACCTGACACCATTCTAGTCTCATTTGATGTGAAAGACTTATATACATCTATTCCACATTTAGAAGGGATTACCTCTACAAGACGCCTACTCACACAGTCAGGCATGCACCCTGACCAAATTGACCTATGCTGTGACCTCCTGCTGATTGTTCTGACCAAAAATTTCTTCCTGTTTGAAGATGATTTCTACTTACAGATACGAGGCACAGCAATGGGATCTAACGTAGCGCCTCCTTACGCTAATGCATACATGGCTCATTTTGAGGATACCCTCATCTATACACACAATCTCTTCCAAACACACGTACTAGTGTGGAAGAGATTCATAGATGATATTTTTTGCATCTGGAAAGGAGACGAAACATTATTAAACATCTTCTTTACTATGTTAAAGACCTCCTGGCCAGGCCTTGACTTTACCATGACCCAGGATTCTCATAGACTTAACTTTCTTGACACCCTAGTTATCAAGGATTCTGATGGCAACCTATCAACAGATCTCTACCAGAAACCCACAGACAGGAATAGTCTTCTCCACTATGAGAGTTTTCACCCTCTCAAAATGAAGAATTCAATACCACAATCCCAGATCCAGCGCGTCACACGGATTGTATCAAATACTGAACAATGTCACCTAAGAATACAAGAGTTACAATCCAAATTTATTGCAAGGGGTTACCCCCCACACACGGTATTACCCAGAACTACACTAAGGAATGCTGATAGGGATACCAGTAGACGCATACCTTTCGTACACGATTTCCACCAGCCGCCTACAAAATCCATACGGCTATACGCAGACACTGGCATATTCTCCAAACTGCCCATCCCACCGTGACAGCCTTTCAGCAACCATTTCTGCCTTGCTTTAGAAGGGCCCGTAATTTACGTGATACACTTGTCCATGCAGACATCGGTTCTACTAAACCAGTGTCACTCAGAGATTTCTACAGAATCCCAAAATGGGCACTTTTCCATGCCTCTCGTGTAACCAATGTAACAATATTCTGAAGGGTAATACTATACATCACCCTTATACGGGTAAAAAATATAACATCAAACACTATTTTACATGTAACTCAAATTTCGTTGTTTACCTGATTAAATGTCCGTGTGGTCTTCTCTATATTGGAGAGACCACACAATGCATCAAGGATAGAATATCGAAGCACAAGTCCACTATCCGATGCAGGGAGACACTTCTCCCTATTCCATTTCACTTCATTGAAAAAGGACATAATATATCGCAATTACGTTTTCAGGTTGTTGAACATGTTCCACCACCACGTCGGGGTGGCGACCGCATATCCCTACTCAAACGCAGGGAAGCGTACTGGATCCATGAGCTTAATACTTTATACCCCAAAGGTCTTAATAGAGATTACGATCTACATGCCTTTTTCTAATGTATGATCTCAAGGGATGTTATCTAAATAGATATTGTTATATACCGCATTACTATTGTTAATGTCACTGACTCTATTATTTTCTCTTTCCACAGAATCGCTAAATCCTGCACTCATTCTCTGATGCACTCGATATGTCCCTCACTGATCACCTTGATCTTTATTCCGGCAAGTCTCACGATCCCTGCACTCACAGTAATAGGTGAAACGCAAATATCAGGAGCTTGGAACGCAAGCTCCACACAGTGCTATGCTATTATTTCCTTATGCTGATGTCACTTCCGGTATGACAACTTCCGGCTCTCCGAGCACCACCACGAGACAGCCAGAACGCTGTCTATTAAGTAGCTGCACATTACACGCCTCCTTACCTTGTGACTAGCGGTGGATTCCGCGTCCTAGGTCCTGGCCATTCTACTCACCACGTTGTTGGGTAAGTGCACACTGCTACCAGCTCCACATAGATATCGTTATCTTGCTCACTAGCACTGACTGCAATTTACTTCACTGCACTATAGTACCAGCAGCCAGCAGTCTATTTTTCAGATCCGGAGATTCTGTGAGACCGTATGTGTAGTCATTTAACCCTGCAGCACTTGTCTTAAAGGGACATTCACCAATTTATTGCATATAACGTTTATTTCTAGCGATCACTGGAATCACAAAACGGAATTCTATGATTACTTGCGGTATGTGTATCACTAGATTCCCACCTCTTGTTCACTTACACCATGTGAAATATCTGTATAATCATATTTTCACTTTACAGACTTCATACAGTTATGCATGCAAATCCTGCCGTATCTATTAGCAACACTGTAACTAGGTATGTCATCTGTCTAAGTCTGCCTCATCATCCTCATTTATCTTGGGTCCCTTGGACAAAATATTTTGCTGATTGGACATTATCATCCTTCTATATTCTGTACTGATTGTTGCCTTATTCTGAAGTGTATATACTTTATTTATGATTGTTCATATGTGGTCCGTTCACCTATGTATATATAATTTTGTTTTTTCATAGCACACTGATGAAGGTCTTCTGACCGAAACGTTTGCTTTAGTTAAGTGACCACGGCATTTATTAAAATCTTCACTTCATAACCACTACGAGTGTGCCCAGTCTTCTTATACACGCAATTTGTTACCATCTTTCAGTTAGCCATTAAAGGTATCAACCACTGAGGACTCTCAAGTCTAAATATTTTTCTATCTACTGGCTAACACGGTACGAAGATTCACATCTTTCCTACACTGCTACCTTAACCACCAGGTCCTCATTGTATCTTTAATTCCAAGCTGTAAATGCTGTGCCAGACTGTGATACCTCATGCATGGGCCATGACTGACTGCTTCTGTGCCAGTATAAAAGTTTCTACTGTGTGTCAATTGATCAGTCAGCTACATATGTTACTTTTCTTACATTTTTCTTCCAATAGTACTGTATGAAACTAATATTTGTGCCATCTGAGTGTGGCTGGAGTAAAAAAAAAAAAAAAGAGGTGTTGCATGCTGTGAGCATGTCAAATGCAAATGCATGAAACATCCATAAATGTTAAGGTAGGAATTGTTACCTGTGGGAGAGAAGGCCAGGAATTAGCAAAGAAATGCTTCTTCCAGGGGTAAAACATATGTTAATTAGTCTAGATCTGGCTTCATTCTATCAATCTATCTAATCTATCTGTCTGTTTTACATCAGTGAAAAGGAGGTAAATTAAGTCTCTTTCAATAATGAGCCATATTAAAATAACTGGGGAGAGAGCGTTCGCAGCCCGGGGTCCACCGTGCAGGCGGAACCTGCTGCTAGTAAAATGGCGCAAGACGCAACTCTGTTATCCCGCAGAGTCGCCAAAATAAACACCGCAATGCGCTGTGGCAATATGTGCGAACTCTGTTATTTCACAGAGCCGCTAGAAGGAGTGCCGCAGCGCTATATGGCGATGTGTGCGAACTCACTAAACACAACTGAGTCGCAAAATAAACACGCTAGGGCGCTGTCTAGCGTTGAAAGCGAACCCTGTTACGTCACAGGGCCGCTGAGAAAAAGTTCTGTGTCCTGTCAGGCACCCAGGTACACAGTTAAGTGCTAAGCGAACATAGAACGTGATCATGCGCTAATGTCCTCGCGGGAGTCACCCGCAATCTATGGCTCTGAACGCCAGGCCCTGAATACGGCAATCAAACTCCTCACCGGTTATGCCGGTAATCTAGGGCATCTAGGACACCGACCCTGACCAGCTAGCATACCAAACTCCTCACCGATAAGTCGGTTTCTAGGGGCTTATTTCAGCCGGGCCCTAACCACACACACGCATGACCACACTGCGCAAAGCATATAATGGTTGATATTAGCGCATGGCGGCCCAGCCATGCTACCCTTTTATAGTAACAGCTACAGGACCTCCAGAAACAAGGACCAATGAAACTTGTTCCAGAACAACAGTAGTCACAGGACCTTCCTGGCAGACCAATAGGAGCTGCTGCAGTACCTGAGCATGTGACCCCTGATCTCCAATGAGAGATCTCACTCTGGGCATGCTCAGAAGGGGAAAACAAGGACTTTGTCCTAAAGACGTCTGCTCGCCGCTAACCAGTATTGGCCACAATAGCAGAGCCTGGAGGAACAGCAGTAATCCTCTGCACACTGTTAGACTGGGCGAGACGCTGGGACCGACGTCTAAGCTGAGCAGGCTCCACTGCGACGGAGATGAATGGGGGACCGCAGCGGGACTGGTTCGAGACTCCCCTTGTGCAGCAGCAGGAACTCGAACCCTAACATTACCCCCCTCCTAGGGCCCCCCCTTCTTTGGGCCTCGCTGCGCTCAAAGGCAGCGATGAGCTGCGGAGCGTGAACATGCTCGGCAGGCTCCCAGGACCTATCCTCAGGCCCATAACCCCTCCAATCCACCAAATAAAATTTTTTGCCTCGTACCACCTTGCACCCAACAATGGCGTTCACCTCATGATCGTCGGTAGATGAACCCGACGTCCCGGCAGATGACTCGGAAAACCGGGAAATGGCCACGGGTTTCAGGAGGGACACGTGAAAGGTGTCGGTGATACCAAGGCGAGGCGGAAGGGCTAGGCGGTAAACCACCGGGTTCACCTGCTCAAGAACTTTAAAGGGGCCCAAAAAGCGAGGTGCCAACTTGGTGGACTCTACACGTAGCCTGATGTTTCGGGCAGAAAGCCACACTAGGTCACCCGGAGCAAATGTAGGAGCGGGGCGCCGATGGGCATCGGCCGAAGACCTCATCCTCTCTTTGGAGGCCTGAATGGCATCCTGGGTGCGGTCCCAAATGTCCCGTGCCTCCACAGCCCAGTCTGCCACCCTGGAATCGGCGGAAGACACGGGCATGGGCACTGGTACCCGCGGATGCTGACCGTAGTTCAGGAGGAATGGGGTCTGTCCGGTGGAGTCAGCCACAGCATTATTTAGAGCGAACTCAGCCCACGGTAGCAAGGATGCCCAGTCATCCTGCCTGGCAGAGACAAAATGTCGCAAATATGTGACCAAGGTCTGGTTGGCCCTCTCTACCAACCCATTCGTCTCGGGATGGTATGCAGAGGAGAGATTCAACTCAATGCTGAGTAAACGACACAGCTCTCTCCAGAACCGAGACGCAAACTGGGGACCTCGATCACTGACAATTTTGTCTGGCATACCGTGTAGGCGGAAAATATGCCTAATGAACAATGCTGCCAAGGCCCGTGCAGACGGTAACCGTGGTAATGGCACTAAGTGCACCATTTTGGAGAAGTGGTCGGTTATCACCCAGATGATGGTGCAGCCCCGAGACTTGGGTAAGCCCACCACAAAATCCATCCCGACCATCTCCCAAGGCCTGTCTGCCACCGGTAAAGGGAAAAGTAGCCCAGCTGGCCGTTGTCGAGGGGACTTATTCTTGGCGCAGGAGACGCACGCCTGAACGTATTCCCTGACGTCACGGACCATATGTGGCCACCAGTATGTCCTCGCCAGCAACTCAGATGTCCTTTTTGCCCCAAAATGTCCACCCACCCTGGACGAATGTGCCCAAGAGAGTACCTCCGGTCGCAAATTGGTGGGCACAAAAGTCTTGCCCGGAGGCACAGACTCAAGCGAAACCGGGGCCACAGTTCTTAGGCTCTCTGTGGGGACAATCAACCGAGGCTCCTCCTCCACCTCCTCAGAGGACACCACGGAGCGAGAAAGCGCATCGGCCCGAATGTTCTTCTCACCGGAGAGGAAATGGAGGGTGAAATGAAACCGGGAGAAGAACAGGGACCATCTGGCCTGACGAGAATTTAGCCGCTGGGCGGTCTGTAAATAGACCAAATTTTTGTGGTCAGTGAAAACTTGAAAGGGAAAGCGAGCCCCCTCCAGGAGATGTCTCCACTTCGGAAAAGGCCAACTTCATGGCTAGCAACTCCCTATCCCCAATGGAATAATTCCTCTCCGCTGGTGTGAAGGTCTTGGAAAAGAAGAAACAAGGATGTTTCCGACCTTGAGCATCCTTTTGAAAAAGGACTGCTCCAGCACCAACGGACGAGGCATCGACCTCCAATAAAAAAGGCTTATCAACCTCGGGGCGATGTAAGATGGGAGCGCTAGCAAAATGGGACTTAATTGAAGTAAAGGCCTTGGAGACCTCCTCTGACCACAATTTGGGATTGGCTCCTTCTTGGTGAGGCTACCAAGGGAGCTACCAAAGTGGAGAAGTGGGGAATGAATTGGCGATAGTAATTAATGAACCCCATAAAGCGCTGCACCGCTTTAAGAGAATGGGGTTCTTGCCAATCCATCACAGCCTGTAGTTTGGCAGGATCCATAGCCAATCCCTGGGCGGAGATGATATAGCCCAGGAAAGGTAAAGACTCCTGCTCAAACATGCATTTCTCCAACTTTGCATAGAGGGAGTTCGCCGTAACAGGTCGAAGACTTTGCAGACATCCCTCCGGTGAGAGTCAATATCTGGAGAAAAGATGAGAATATCATCCAGATAGACTACTACAGAGGTGGAAAGCATATCCCGGAAGATTCATTGACAAAGTCTTGGAAAACGGCTGGGGCATTACAGAGCCCGAAGGGCATCACCCGGTATTCATAATGCCCATCCCTGGGATTAAAAGCCGTCTTCCATTGTCCCCCTTCACGGATGGAATCAGGTTATAAGCACCACGCAGATCTAATTTAGTAAATACCCTTGCTCCCCGGAGCCTATCAAAGAGCTCAGAGATCAGGGGCAATGGGTACTTATTCTTAACGGTGATGGCGTTAAGACCTCTGTAATCTATACACGACGTAATTCTCCACTCTTCTTCTGCACGAAGAAGAACCCCGTCTCCTGCTGGTGACACCGACTTCCTAATGAACCCTCTTGCCAGATTCTCCTGGATATATTGAGACATAGCCTCCGTCTCAGGAAGAGAGAGGGGATAGACCCTTCCCCGAGAGGTTCTGTCCAGGCAAGAGGTCAATAGACGTTGTAGGA
>JARQOD010014216.1:0-11000 GCA_033576555.1 Oophaga sylvatica
CTTAATAGGAGTCCCCTTTCCCATCAGGTTCCGGGTGACAATTGTTCGGTCTAACCTTCTTTCCTTTTTCCCTTGTACCTCTGTTTCGTGTCTGCACTCCTCTAACAGATAAGACTTTTCTTCTTTTTTTTTTGTGCAAAATTTTTTTTTCTTTTTTGTCCGCACTTCGTGGGGGCCTTCGGGGCCCCTGGGGGTTTTTGCCCTCCAGTTTTTTTTCAGCCATTTAGTATGTATTTTTTGCTTTTTTCCAGTTTTTTCAGTGGCTGCTTTTTTTGATTTTGTTACAACCAAGAACAAATTTTTAGGTGGTAAGGTCGTGTGATCTCATTTTTTGAAATATGGTTTTGGGTTTTTTCCCGGGGTTTTCGGGGTTTTCATAAGAACCCTTCCTACCCTTTTTCTATTTAGTTAGTTTGGGGCCCCAGCGTTTGCTCATACATTTTCTTTCTGTGTCAGTATTTCATTTTGTCTAACCGCCTTTACATTTTTTTGGGGCTTTCTATTGTTTTTGGGGTTTCTGCTCCGGGCAGTAGCTTCCTATTTCTATCTTTAGGTTAGTTATTTCCAGGCTGTGACGGGGCTCTAGGCCCCAACTGGGAACGCCCAGGGCTGCCTCAGTTGTGGTGGTTAGCGGGGACTAAATCCATATTTTCCCCCAACTGCTCTGGTGTATTGTTTTTTTTTACCTCACTCCTCAGCTCCCAAACATAACATATCACCGGCCAAAACTAAAATTTGTGGACTCACAAAGGAAAAATATTGTGAAAAAAAAAAAAAAAAAAGGTTTCAAGTTGTCAAGATATTTTCTGTTTTTTATTTTTTTTTTCCCTTGTTCTCTGGTGCGGGGGTTTTTTTTTTCTCCAAGGGGGGTTTGCACATTTTCTGCCGTGGGATCACTTCCCACGGGGTTCAAGAAATTGCTCCCTATCTGCTAGGGTTTTCCTGTTGTGGAACCAGATTCCCCTCCAGATTTTTTTTAGGGGGTCGACTAAGTTTTAGAATTCAAAAATAATTGTAAATTGTTTTTTCCTTAAAATCAACCTCAGGGAACGCACGCAGCAGGTTCAAATTATCATCTCTCTCCTGCGCGGGGATCCCCCAGGTTTTGGGCTTTTTTTCCCCGACACCCCGGGACCTGTTTTTGATGATGTTTATGCTTTTTTTAGGCTTTGGGTTATTTTACATAGCCTAATTCACTGACAACTGAAAAAGCCTTGTTGCATTTAAAACAGGGGGTTTTTAAAGCGATTTTTTACGTCAGAATTCCGAGGGGGGCAGCCGGGCCAAATGGAATACGACGCTTTTTGGGACCCTTTTTCCCCGGAAAAGGGGCTGTCAGATAATGTAAAGGATGTTTTGGTGGGGTTTCCCCGTCCCCTCTTCTCAAAGATTCTATTCATTTAAAGATTCAAATTGACAGACGTTTGCGTGAGCGGGAAAATAAAACTGGGAAAGGGTTGCCTTGTGAACCAGCTTCCCAACCCCTGCATGTAATAGAGTGGTGTCTGGGGGACAGCGTCAGATTTCGAAAACGAAGGGTTATTTTCTACTGTGGTGATGCCCCCTCATGCTATTTCAGTCCCCTAAGCGGGAAGGGCGTTTTGACGCTCAGTTGCTTGGAGTTCAGACTAAGTTTTTATTTAAATTCACTCTGATATGCTCTCTGTCCTCATTTTCTGCCAGGCTTTCGTTGATTCTGGAGCAGCTATTAACCGATGGATTTGATTTTTTCTAACGTTGTGGTTTCCCCTTGATACCCCTACAGAATCTATTCCCCACTGGGATCGATTCTACCCCTTTTGGCTAGAATAAACCCCATTTTCTATTTAAAGGGGATAAGGGGGTTGAACCATCACCGGGAGTCTGAAAATTTTTGGTTCTGTAAAATCTGCAAACATTATCGTGCTGGGTTTCCCCTTTGGGTACAGTCTCATAATCCTGTTTTGGGTTGAAATCTGTGTCTTTTAAACCCTTTTGGGGCTGCCCAAGTGTTAATACCAACACTCCTGTTTTTTTTTCTGCCCCCCCCCCAGCTCAGATGTTCCTGACTTTTTGATTGATTTTTTTTGATGTGTTTACGAAAAAAATCTGCATCCTTGCCTCCCCATAGGACTATGACTGCGCTATTAATTTTGCCTGGTAGTAAATTCCCAAAGGGGCGCCTTTTTAAATTGTTGTACCGAACATACCAAAGCGGTCTTTTATCAAGGGAAACATGGGGAAGGGTCATATCAACCATCCCTTCACTCTTTGTGCCGGTTTTTTTTTTGTGGGGCCAAAAAAATGGTTCATTGAGGCCCCTTATTTATTATTCTCTTAACAAAATTACTGTGAAATATCAATACCCGTTTTCCCTTTTATTTTTTGACCCGTTTTCCAGGGAAAAACCCTACTTGGTTTTTCCAACTTGACCCAGGGGGGCTTTAACCTTATTCGCATTAAGCACGGGGGTAAGGGGAAAACGGGATTTAATACCCCCGAAGGGGATTTTGATACCTGGGGATGCCCTTTGGGGGCACTAATGCTCCTTCCGTCTTCCCTCCTTCATGAAAAACAATTTTTGGGTTTTTTTGGACAAATTTTTGATTGTTTATTTTGGGTAATCTTGATTTTTTTTTAAAACTGGACTCTCATGTGAAACAGTTCGAACTGTATTCCAGATTTTGAGAGGAATGCTCTGTATGTGAAGGGATAAAAGTGTCTTTTGGCTACGGGGATCCATTTCTGGATTCATTTTGTCCCCCTGTTATTGAAATGGCCCCGGTCAAGGCGGGCCCATCTGTGATTGGGTCCAACCTCTTCTTAAAGGCTCTTCAGAGATTTTTGGGTTTTGAAATTTTTTTATGGGAAATTTTTTGGTAATTTCTCGTATTGTTAAACCATTAACTGTTTTACCCAAAAAGGGGTTTTGATGTGGTGAATTGCCTCCTGGGAAACTCTGCATTTCGAACTTAAGCGGATTCACTTTTCCCTGTTCTACGGCAGCCTGATTTTTTCTTTTTGCCATTTCAGGTGGGGTTGAGCCTCGAAATTGGGGGAGTGCCGTTTTGTCCCAAAAAAATCCCGAGACCTCTAAAAATAACCCTTTGCCTTTTTTCTCGAAAATTTTTTCCTACTGAAAAATTATACTGGTAATTGGGGGTTATTGCCCTGAAGTGGGGTTTTGAAAAGTGAACTTGCTGGAGGAGCCAAACATCAGTGGTGGGGCCTTTCCGGACCATAAACTTTCTATCTGGGAAACTGCCAAGCACTCAATCCTAGACAGGCCCGGGGGGCCTTGTTTTTTACACTTTTTTTAATTTTTTGGTTTTCCCTTTCTTCCTGGCCTAAAATGTTAAAGGGGGATCCCTCCCCAGGAGCTTCCTTGCGGACCCCGGCTTCCTTTTGAAAAGGGTGTAGTCTTTCCCCCCACTCGCCCAATTTAACTTGCCTCTGGGGGGTGTCGGGGGAAGGCCCGACGTGCCCCCGGTTTTAAAAAATTTTTTGTCCCGGGTCAGTGGAAAAAGAGTGTGATGTCTGAGATTATTGTTCCGCATTGGCTGGCTCCCGGGAAATTTTTGGTACCAAATTTGTTAGTCGGTCCTTTTGGGGGCCTCCCTTTGTCTCGTGATGTCAGGAATTTTGCATCCTGGGGGACTTCTCTCGCTCCAAGCCTTGCTCTCGCCTAGGGGTTTTTTTGATCCCTTTGCCTTGCCCAAGAGACCGGGGACCCAATCTCTATGGATTTCTTTTCCGACCTTCCTGTTTTCTCAAGAATACCACCATCTGGTAATTGTAAATTTTTTTTCCCAAATGATAATCTTGTGCCATTTCCTAAATTGCCTTTCCCCCTCTAATTGGGGCCGTTGTTCCTTTAGCACGTGGTTCGTTTCACGGGATTCCTGAAACATTGTGTCTGCAGAGGAGCCCCTTTTTTTCCAGATTTTTGGGGGACTTTTTTTTCTAAATGGGGGTTCAATTGTCTTTCTCCTCGGCATTTTATCCTCAACAATGTCAAACTGAAGAACAACCAACTTGAGACTACTAAAGCTTGTGCTGCTGATCGGAACGGTTCCTTTTTGCCCTTGCTGAGTTTGCTCTTAATAATAGGGCTACTCTGCCACTTTGATTCTCCGTTTTTCTGTAATTTTGGGGTTTTACCCCTCGATTTTTTTCAACAGACGGGGGCTTTTTGTCGTCCATGTTTACTCTGTTTTGGGGGCTATGCAACGATTTGGGGCCGGGATGGAGAGGTTTCCCTCTCCAGGAAAGGGCCCCCGGTTTTTTAACCGGCATAGGACTGATGGTCCTCGGTTTAAAGTGGGGGGCTTGGTCTGGTTGCCCCCAAAGAATATTCCTATGAGATGGCATCTCCTAAATTTAACCGTTCATTTCCTTTTAAATCAGGAGATTCTTTAAACCTGTTTTCTTTTCGTTTCTTCTTCCAGGGCTTTAAAATCCATAACGTTTCCACAAGTCCTTTTGAAAAGGTTTTTTGAGCCCCTGGTTCCTGCTGCTGTGCCTCCGACCCGTTTTGGTTTGGGGGAATCTGGGGTATGGTTGAAAAATTTAGAATTCTCTTTTTCAGACGGAAACCCATATTTGGTTAAATGGAAGGTTAGGTCAGAAAACAATTCTTGGGGGTTTGCTTCGACATCCATGCTGGGAGACTTACCGGCGTACTAGAACCATCCTCCCGGGCCGGTTTGCTCAGGTGAGGGTTGGGGTTGACCCCCCCCAAAGGGGGGGGGACGTTTTGAATGGGTTTGAGATGATTCTGAGAAAGGGGCTTTCCCTGGTGGTACAAGCGGTGCTGTCTGCCAGTGAAGTTTGTGGGGATGGGAATCGGGTGTTACGACTGGTTTATAAAAGGGGAGTCACCCCCCACAGGTTGCCGGGATCAATTGTTCTGGTCTGAATCCTTCATTCCGTTTCCCTGTAGCCTGCTGTGTCGTTTCCCTCTCCGCAAAAAAATAAGACATTTTTCTTTTTGTTTTTGTGCTATATTTTTGCATTTTTGTCCTCATTCTGGGGGCCTTAGGGCCCCTCCGGGGGGTTTTGCCCTCCCCAGTTTTTTTCAGCCATATGTAGTACTTTTGCTTTTTTTCCCGTTTTTCATGGCTGCTGTTTTGATTTTGTTACAAAAAAAGAACTAATTTAGGGGGTAAGGGCGTTGATCTCAGGTGTTTTTTGAAATTAAATGGTGTTGGTGCTTTTCAGGGTTTTTTGGATTGGTAAGTACCCTTCCTATCCCTTTTTTGTTTTAGTTTTGTTTGGGCCCCAGCGTTTGCTCATAAATATTTTCTTTCTGTGTCAGATTTCATCTTGTCTAACCGCCATTACATTTTGGGGGGTTTTTATTTTTCTTTGGGGTTCTGCTCCGGGCAGATAGCTTTTCCTATTTCTATCTTTTGGGGTAGTTTGTTTCTCAGGCTGTGACGAGGGGGTCTAGGGCCAACGTAAACCTCCAAACGGCTGCCCTAGTTTGTGGGGTTTCAGGGTACGCAAACTCATAGTTTTCCAAAGCTCTGGGGGTATTGCTTTTTTTTAAAACCTGCACTCCTCAGCTACCAAATCAAACGTGGATTACAGTCCTTCATAGGGAATGTAGTGGATTACGCCTTCAGGGGAAAGTAGGGGGGATTACAGTCCTTCACAGGGGAATTTATGTTGGGTTACAGTCCTTCAAAGGGGAAATTTGGTGGATTACAGTCCTTCATAGGGAATGTAGAGGATTATAGTCCTTCAAAAGGGGTGGAAATTACAGTCCTTCAAGGGAATATAGGGGGTTTCGCCTTTATAGGGAATGTTGATGGGTTATAGTCCTTAAGGAATGTAGGGGGATTACAGTCCTTCATAGGGGTGTAATGGATTTTATCCTTCATAGGGAAGTAGGGGATTACAGTCCTTCTAGGAATTAGGGGGATTTCATCCTTCATAGGGAAAGTAGGGGGATTTCAGTCCTTCAAGGAATGTAGGGGTTCAGTCCCTTTAAGGAATTATGGATTTCAGTCCTTCATGGGAATTTAGGGGTTACAGTCCCCTTTAGGGGAATTAGTGGTTACAGTCCTTCAAGGGGAATTAGTTGATTTCAGTCCTTCAAAGGAAAGGGGATTAAATCCTTTATAGGAATGTAAATTTGGGTTAAGTCCTTTATAGGGGAAATTTGGGGGATTACAGTCCTTCATGGGAAAATAGGTGGGGGTTTCTCCTTCAAAGGGGAAAGTAGGGATTACTTTTCCTTCATGGGGGAAATTGGGTTGATTTTAATCCTTTAAGGGAATTTATTTTGGGTTAAGTCCTTCATAGGGGAAAAAGGGGATTAAATCCTTCTAGGGGAAATTTAAAAAAATGGGTTTTAAACCTTCTTTGGGAAATTAGGTGTTCAGTCCTCAAGGGAATGTAGGGGGATTACAGTCCTTCATAGGGAATTTGGGGTTACAGTCCTTAAGGGGAAGTAGGGGATTACAGTCCTTCAGGGGAAAAGTAGGGGGGTTACAGTCCTTCAAAGGGGGAAATTAAGTTGGGTTTCATTTCCAAAAAGGGAAATTTTTAGGTTGGGTCATTCCCCCTTTATAGGGAATGTAGATGGATTATATCCTCATAGGGGAAAGTAGGGGATTTCAGTCCTCATAGGGAATGTAGTGGATTACAGTCCTTCAAGGGGAATGTAGGGGGATTAAATTTTTCCTTTCATGGGAATTAGGTTATTACGTCCTTCACAGGAATTATTTGGATTACAGTCCTTCATGGGGAATTTAAAGAGGGATTATAGCCTTCATGGGGGAATGTAGTAAAAAGGGTTAAAACAGCCTTCATGGGGAATGTAGGGTTACAGTCCCTTCATAGGAATGTAGGGGGATTACAGCCCTTCAGAGGGAAGAGGGGAAAAGGCTAAGTGCCACGATCAGGAATAATGCTTTTTTTCGGGGGTTTTTTCCGCGTTTTCCGCGGTAAAAACCATAAAAACCAAGCATTAAATCCTATACATTTAATTATTCCCCGCATTTTTTTGGCCACATGTGCGTTTTTTTTTCCGCAAAAAAAACGTTTCGGGAAAAAAGCAACATTTTTTTAATTTTGCAAATGTAAGGGGTTCTGTGCGGGGGTACCCAGGGTCGGGGGGGGAACTCTCCCCCAGGCCCTGGGTACCAACCCGGGAAAAACAAAATTAAAATAAAAAATAAGATTTTCTCACTTCCCCCCCCCCGCAGCTTCCCGCGGCCCCCGCACCTTCCCCCCTTAAACGAGCTCCCGCAACTTCCGGTCCCAAGGCTTTGCGAAATCCCCCAATGGCTTAGGGGTCCGCGAGAGTACTCTGGGTGTGATTTGTCGCAAAGCACTCCGGGGACCGGTTTTGGGGGAGCATCACTGAAGGCGGGAAGCTGCGGGGACGCCGAAGGGAAATTTTAAAATTATTATTTTTTTTTTTATTTTTTTTACATTAATCTTTTACTATTATGGGGCATAGGGGGCATCAAAATAAAAATTTGGGCACACTGTCAAACACTATTGTGACTCGTGGACCAACCTGTCAATTTTTTTCCCAAGCGATGCTACAGATCGCTGGGAAAAACGCTAGCATTCTGCAAGCTAATTACGCTTGAAAAACGATTATTCTGGCGGGAATCAGCATACAAAAACGTGCATTTCCTGGGGGAGAAGTGGGGGATTCCGGGGAAATTTCCGCGGAAATTTCCGCAACGTGTGAATTTAGCCTTACAGCCTTCATGGGAATGTAGGGGGATTACGCCCTTTCACGGGGGAATTTAAGTTGGTTAAACAGCCCCTTCATAGGGAATGTATGAATTACAGTCCTCATAGGGAATGTAGAGGATTAAGCCTTCTAGGGAATGTAGTATTAAGCCCTTAAAAGGGAAATTTTAAGGGTTTACAGCCCTTCAGAGGGAAAGGGGGGATTATACCCTTTCCCATGGGAATTTGGGGTTGATTACAGCCTAAAGGGAATTTATTTTTGGATTACAGTCCTTCATAGGGAATGTAGGGGGTTTACAGTCCTTCAGGGGAATTAATGGATTAAGTCCTTCATAGGGAAGTAGGGGATTAAGCCTTCATAAAAAATTAGGTGGTTACAGTCCTTCATGGGAATGTATGGGATTACATCCTTCACAGGAAATTTATTTTGGATTACGCCCTTCAAAGGGAATTAGGGCATTAGAGCCCTTTCAAGAGAATGTAATGGATTAAGTCTTCAAAGCAATGTAGGTGGATTAAGTCCTTAAAAGGAATTTAGGTGATTACATCCTTGATACCAGACACCGTCGGGTTTTTAAACGAATATCGGGTTTTGTTCCATATTTCTTAATATTTTCCTTTTTTCGATTTAAATTTGTTTGTTTAATTTAAATTTGTTGTTTCTAACCCCTATTTTCCAATTCCCGGGATATATTCATAATCAAAATAAATGATTTTATCAGAAAATGACCCTTTTGGGGATGGGATCCTCCATCAACATCCCCCTTTACAAGATGAAATCTGTAGTTGGTGTTTGCTATACGATTTTCATCTGATCTATTTTAAAATTTGGGGGAATGAACTTTTAACATTTGCATAAGCTTTTTTGCACTGTCATTTTTTGTTCATTTTGTTGCGGGTATGTTCCTATTACCCGCACATTGCACACATCTTAGGTCCACTTTTTTTTTATTATTTTTTTCATAAAAAATATTTTTTCTGCTTGCACCATGATTGGGAATGAAAGGGAACCCTACACGTTTAAATTCTTTTAAATTCCCAACATTTACTTATTAAACAAAACATTATCGGGTTTGCCTCTCACCTAGTTATTTTTTTCATTTTTTTGTTGAATTAATAAAAGGTACACTGTCACACAGCATTTTATAGAGTTTGTTTCAAAATTTAAATTTTTTAATTTTTCTTACTTATGCATATAGGTCTTATTGCTGCATGTTTAGGTTATTTGGTGACGTATTCTGCCCTTTCATAAGCCCACAATAACATTGTAAGGCACTTTCACACATCAGTTTTTTTGTGCAGGCAACCGTCTAACCTAAAGGGACGATCTGGCGCTGTTTTTAAAAAATTTAAGCAACTGATCTTTTTTTTGCCGGACGACCTGACCTTTTTAAACTCGGAAAAAAAACTTTTCCTAGGGGAAAATGCGGGTACGCATGTCCGGACGAAAAAGAAGAAAAGGGAAAAAGGGGACAGAGAGAGAGAGAGAGAGACCTTTGGGATTCCGTCATCTTTTGAGGGATTCACAAAAGCGGGCCCGGGTTCCATAACTTCTATTTTTTCCGGCTCCCTGTGCCCCTTCAGCACTACACGCCCAAAAAAAAAAAAAACTTGCATCACGTCTTATCCGCCGCCGAATTAAATTTCCGATGGATCCGGCCAAAAAAGGAGCAACGCAATGACACAGGGGCGATCCGGGGCTAATGAAAGCAAAGCCAAAAAAAAAGCTCCGATACCGGATGCGTTTTTTTTAAAAAAAACGCCGGATCGCGCCTGAAGAAAAAAAAAGATGTGTGAAAGCACCTAACCGGTCATGCGCATCCGATGTGTGTGGACTGGGAAACATTGCTGACGGCAAACCCTTTCCCTGACACATTGAGGTTTCGTGACACACGGAGTTTTTCCTTACTCCGTTCTGTCGGAAGCTGTAATCAAATGTGTCTTCCGATGAACACACCACACATTTTTCACCGAAAGGAGGTGCACCTTTGGGGTTTATTTCTATGTAAGCAAATAGACACCATATGCCCAACGGCCCCCCAAAGGGGAAGCCAAGGGAAACCCTTGGGGGCTCTGAGTGACATCCCACAGGGCAACTGTGGGTAAAGCTGTCTTTTTTTTATCCGTACTATAAGAAAATTGAAGGTATTTACATTACCTTACCTTGATACGCTTTTTCTTAGCACATGCAATTGTATCACAGCAGTTAAGTTACCGTAATTAACTCCAAGCCAGCACTTCAACACAGGAAAATCGGGTTTCATCCACCCCACCCCCAGATTATAATGACTAGTGGGTGTCATACTTTTAAACACCTTATGTACGATTTACAAACATTTGAACTTTTGCCGAGTACTTTTGTTTTAAATAAAAAAAATTATGATATTTTACAAGGACTCAACTCCATTTTCTTTGTATGAGTCTTTTGGGAGTGTTCATTTTTGCAGTATTTCCCCCTAAAGCTTTTCGGCCTCATCTACAGGTAAAATACTATAAACGTTAAAAGTTTTAAAGCAGGATCAGACCCTGGCTACACAATTTCAGCAGCTTTTTTAATTCTAAAAAGCCCGGCATTTCAGATAAATAGGGATCGGAAGGCTGGGAGCATGGACGGGACAAACTCTTCCACACTGCTAAAAATGATAACCTCTTCCCTTATCAAACAAGGGGGAGAACTGTCAATCACCCGCAGCAGCACCAGGAAAACTGCCTTTGGCGAGACAAACTTTTTCCCCGCTGTAGCATTTCAAGGGAAACAACCACACAACAGTCACACTGGCTCTTTTTTTTCTGCATGGGTTTTGGAGAGGGATCGTTATTTACTGCAATTTTAACCACCTCCTTTCCCCTTTCCCTCATTGCTTTGCCCAAAAAGGGGCTTGGGATCCATAGGAGAATTTTTTTGCCTCTTTCTAAAATGGGGGGTGTTACCAAATTTAGGGCAGATCACCTAAAACTTCACGATAACACTGAAAAAGGGAAATTTTGCTTCTGACATTGTTTGATTTACTTAAATAATTTTAGCTGCTGACACGAAAATCACCTTGAAATTTTTCCCTTCACATCAGTCCGGTTTTTTAAATTTCTGTTAAGATTTTTTTTTTATATTTCAGGGTGTCTAGTAGTGTCCACAATACATACGTATTGCGTTGTGTATTTAAGCAAGCAAAGGTATGAATTCCTTGCATTTTATTTAAGTTGCAAAACTTCAGTGGAAATTTTCACAGACTGGGGAAGGGGGAAAATGTCTGGGCGCTCCTGCAGAGGGTGTAAAATCTCTTGCAAAAATCTCAAATTATTTTTAA
>JARQOD010014217.1:0-10991 GCA_033576555.1 Oophaga sylvatica
CCAGGATGAAGAAGCTTCTTCTCTGCTGCCCACAGGTTTGTTCTTACAACAGGATTGGGTATACTAATCCCCCTGACCCCTATTCAGCACTAATGCTTCTTAAGCCCCCGTCTCACATAGTGATATCGCTAGCGAGATCGCTGCTGAGTCACTAGTTTTGTGACGCAGCAGCGATCTCCCCAGCGATATCGCTGTGTGTGACATTCAGCAACGATCAGCCCCCCTGCTGGGTATCGCTGATCGTCGCTGAAAGGCCAGGACATTTTTTTGATCGCTGGTCTCCCGCTGACAGGCACGCATCGCTGCGTGTGACAGGCGGGAGACCAGCGATCCGCTGGTAACCAGGTACACAGCGGTTTCCAGGCGCGGGGCTGTGCCTAGAAACCCGCTGTGTACCTTGGATACCAGCTCCCTGCATCAGTGCGCTGGTATCCAAGGTACACTGCGGGTAACTAAGCGATGTTAGCCGCAGTGTCGCTTGTACTGATCGCTGCCTGAGCTGCCTGTTTGGCAGCTCAGCAGCGATAATGTAGCGATACACCAGCGATCCTGATCGTTGTCGGGATCGCTGGTGTATCGCTATGTGAGACCCAGCCTTAACCAACCACACTGCAATTATTACCCCTCCCCCTCCTGCCTTCTAGTAGTAGTCAGTAAACTGGAGGGGGAGGGGAGCAGTCTGCTGTGCATAGAGCTGCACATGGAGAACTTAGTGAGGGTCCTGTGCCCCCCACAGCATTGCATGAGACTGAAGACGCATGCTGCCCAGTCCTCTACACAGTGTACATGTGTATAATAAATGTGGCTGTGTATTTTTGCACTGCAATTCCTATATGTGTTCATTTGTTTACACACAAGGTCCTTTATCACTAATGCCACAGTAAATAGATTTGTATATCACATAGTGGAATAGCTAAATATAAGCTGCAAAGTACAAATATACCACAATTACTAATAGAGAAATTCTCATATAAAAAGTAAAGTGGCAAGTGCTATATATATCTCTATCATCAGAGAAAATTTTTTTTTTTAGTAAAATTATTGACATTTAAATACTTTGCTATTAGGCCACAAGATGGCAGTATAACTCCACAAATAGATTAATACATCAAAAGAAACGTGAAATCCACTAGTGAACAGCTCAGCAAAAGGTATTTCTATATCTCACATTATATATGTATCAGCCACAACACTCTATCTTTATTAAATACGTCCATTGTTAATACATTGATTATACACTAACAGTTATTCTATGAGGTGTTGGGTGTAACATACATAAGCTTCTCTTAAAAAACACTAGTGATAGGGGTAAGGTTTCTCCTTGTGGAGAGTGACATACCAGCTCTGGCGTGTCGAGGTAAGGAGGTTTATTCGCCGTGCAATGCTCCTCTGGGAAATTTAATATGCAAATTGCCTCTTCAAAAAAAGAGGACTTGTACTCTATAGCTATAGAGTACATATATTTGCTATAGAGTACAAGTCCTCTTTGTTTGAAGAGGCAATTTGCATATAAAATTTCCCAGAGGAGCATTGCACGGCGAATAAGCCTCCTTACCTCGACACGCCAGAGCTGGTATGTCACTCTCCACAAGGAGAAACCTTACCCCCCAGACCCCAGTCCAGAGCCTCTCATCTAGCCAAATCAGATCTCTTCTACTTTGCACTGACGAGGACCAATAGTCCGAAACACCGTGTCTGCAAATGGAGATACTGATTTGGCTTTTATCCTAAGTCATATTACAAGACTCGTTAAAGGGTTGATTGTGACTTGTAGGATCGCTACTTTTCCAATAGGTGGCGCTATAGAGTACAAGTCCTCTTTTTTTTGAAGAGGCAATTTGCATAGTGTTTCATATGAATTTTTTACCTTTGCGCCTCAATTTTATAAGTATGAGGTGCCGCTGTCAAGAGACTCACTCCTTCCTTGCCCCTAACTGTTCACTAGTGGATTTCACGTTTCTTTTGATGTATTAATCTATTTGTGGAGTTATACTGCCATCTTGTGGCCTAATAGCAAAGTATTTAAATATCAATAATTTTACTAAAAATGTTTTTCTCTGATGAGAGAGATATATATATAGAGCACTTGGCACTTGACTTTGTTATGAGAATTTCTCTATTAGTAATTGTGGTATATTTGTACTTTGCAGTTTATATTTGGCTATTCCACTATGTGATTATACAAATCTATTTATTGTGTCATTTCAATGGTCATTTGAGAACTCATAAAAACTTCTATTCTCTCAGTACCTTTTTCTGCAAAAAAAGAATTTTTGGAAATAATATTTTATTTTAATGAGTAACTAATAAACTTATATATTTTTAAAAAATGAATTTTTTTGTGTCACTTCAAATTATTTTTTTGTTTCTCGGAAAATGAGATATTTATGCAAAAAAATAGGTGGTAAAAAATGTGTGCATTTGTGTATATATAAGGCATATAGCTGAATTTGTGTGGGTGAAATAGTCTGTGTATGGTATGTGCACACATTAAGGATTTGCTGCAGACATTTTTGCACCAAAAACGTGTCTTGTGGAAGGAAAAACGCAATATAAAACACACTCAGTTTTACCTCATTTTCTACTTGCATTTTTTATTTTTTACTTGCTTTTCTTTCCCCCAATGTGTTGCATAGGGTGAAAAACATTGAAAGAATTGACATGCTGCAGATATGAAACCGCTTCAACTCTGCAAGGCAAAACTAAGCAACATGTGCATGAGACATCAAGAATCTCATTCACTTAGTTGGTAATAAGAAATGCTGCAGTTTTTGCTGCAAAACAACACAGGAAATACTTAAAGAACCACTCCAGCTTTTTTTTTATGTCAGCGCTGGAGTGGTGCTTTAAATCCAAGCCTCCTATCTGATTCTCACCTTCTGGCATTTTCATGTATTATCACCGCCGCTCCCGTCTGTCTCCAGCTGTTTGTGGCCTGCGGTATTTGTCCCCTGTATGTGGTATTATTTGGTCACTATGTGGTGGTAATTTGTGATCTGGTCATGGTGTGGCGTATTTGTCCCTGTATGTGGTATTATTTGGTCACTATGTGTGGTAATATGTGGTCTGGTCATGGTGGGCGGCATTTGTCCATGTATGTGTATTATTTGGTCACTATGTGGTGGTAATATGTGATTTGGTCAAGGTGTGGCGGTATTTGTATCCAGTATTCTTTGGTCACTATGTGGTGGTAATATGTGGTCTGGTCATGGTGTGGCGGCATTTGTCCCATGTATGTGGTATTATTTGGTCACTTTGTGGTGGTAATATGTGATTTGGTCAGGGTGTGGCGGTATTTGTATCCTGTATTCTTTGGTCACTATGTGGTGGTAATATGTGGTCTGGTCATGGTGTGACGGTATTTGTCCCATGTATGTGGAATTATTGGTCTTGGTATAGTGGATTGCGTTATGTATGTAGGTCACTTGTTCTCTCAGATTTCAGGGGAAGATTCCTTATTTATATTAGAGATTAATTACTTGGACATTTAACCTCTCCCTGTCCTGTGACTGTTACACAGTAGCAAATATGCACTTACAGAGGTTCTTTGGTGAAAAGAAGTAATCACCTATCCCAAAGACACACTCACACATTCAGTATTTGGTCAGTATTTTACCTCAGTATTTGTAAGCCAAAACTAGGAGTGTGAAAAATACAGAAGTGGTGACGTGTTTCTGTTATACTTTTCCTCTGATTTTTCCACTCCTGATTTTGGCTTACAAATAAATTATGTAAAATACTTAACATGGCCTGATGATAAGTGATAACTTATTGATTTGTGGGGGTCTGACTTCTGGGAGCCTCGCTGATCGGCCGAATGTGGAACTTTTACCCCCTTTAGAACGGAGCTCATGTGCGACTCGACCATTGATCCATTCATTCCTTTAGTGGCTGCACTTGTTTTTTTCTGGAAGTCCCAAAGAGCATGAATGCCGCTGCAGACAGATATCCCGCCTGATGCTGCATTTTAAAATGGGGATAAAAGTTCCCCATTCTTCAGATCGTTGCAGTTTCCAAGAGTGGGCAGTGGGTCTGTGGAAGGTTCGAGGGGTCGAGGCGGAGCTGAGCTGGAGTCTGGGCGGAGTCTCAAGGAGGCCCCGAAAATTTTGCCAGTATGGGGCCTCGAAATTCATGGTGGCAGCCCTGTCTACGCTGTCAGTGTGTGAAAGTCATTTCTCAGATTAGGAGGTTTATAGGACACATGAATTAGACGAATTCTATTTATTTGACTGTTTAAATTGGGTGCCGGGAAAAATAAAACATGACCCAACATTTATATGGCTCCTTTAGAAAGACACTGGATATATAAGTATGTATATTTTCTATAGCATACCTCCTGTCTAGGATCCTGGATTTGGGAAGCTGTCTCAGGAGGTCGGCACATGTCTAATCTGTGTCCTCATAGATATGGTTGAATACTATAGTGGAGTAGAGAGCCGTCAGCTTCCTGCACCACAACCCGGCCTGTGCTCTCCGCGCTGTCTAAGGTCTGGTGCAGAAGACATAATGACGTCACTAGATCATGCTTGTGGAGACCAGCCACACACAGCATAGGACAGAGTAAACCCTATGTAGATTCATGCTTATTATGGGAACAAGGCTTTGTGAGGTTTTTTTTAGCCATTGCACTATTCTGAGTGTTGTGAGATGGGGCATTGTACTGAGCGTGAAGGAGCACCTTGGCCATCATACTGTATGGACATATATTATAGGGGTGTCATACTGGGGAGGTTTTATAATTTGGGGGGCACATAAGGGGGTATTGTATTGTGATGGAACACTAATTGCACTCATATGACCTTATGTCCTTAAAAGTTGGGAGGCATGATGTAGGAATGTGATCATGTAAGAGCATTGGACCATGACACACGTAAACACGAGTGCAAATGAAATAGAAAGTAATTGCCTAAAACAATTCTCATCCATCTTTAATTTGTAATATTAAAGTTGAAAGAAAAACCATAAAATGTCACTTTTTTATTGTATATTTGGAACACCAATGTACCAAGTAAACGTAGTGGGCACATTACTCGGCGGCCTTAGGTGCATTTTAACCCCTTAATGACGTGATTAATCAGGTGTGTCTATCGAGTGGCGTGCACCTCTGTGCATCACGCCAGCATTCTTACTCCAGTCTTTGTCACAGCTTCGCCAATTTTGGTGGACCCGGAAGAAACTGATGTGAAAATGCCAAACGTCACAACATTTTTGTGCAACTCCCAGCTGTGCCAAATTTTACCGACTTTTCAAAGTAATTTATGCCAGAATTCTGGTTAACTTACTTTGATAATTTTGGGTCTGAGCCTGTATCAAAAATTAAAAAGTCCAGTAAAAAAAAAAACAGATGACTTAACCCTCCATCATCCTGAGCATATGCAAGAAGCTGCAGGGAGATAAGCTGCGATTAGATAGTCACATTACACCCTGGATGGTGAGATCATTCCAATATGTCACCTTTGTCAGAACATTATGGGTCTGCAGTCGCTGTGATACATTCCATGTTGTGAAATCTTTGTCACTACTTTTCTTTTACCAGATGGATCAACAAAATCCAGACTAAACCACCACCTTTCAGGCCATACAGGATGAAAAAAAGAATCTGGCACGCATCCATTGAATCTGTCCAGTACGTATGTGATTTCTGTAAATATAATACTATATGACCAGCCGGATATATTTTACAAGGTTGTGTTTCCGCTTGACCTAGTGGTGGAGTACAGTATTTGTAGTGATCCTGATATTTATTGCTCATACTCGCTTGTCCTTTGCTTTCTCCCTAGTTATCCAGTAATTTTACCACCACAGGCGATCCACCTATTTATAGTGCTTATTATATTTAGGGTCAATGTTAAGGGGTCAAAAATCTGCAGCTGCTCCATGAAGTAGAGAATGCACAGCATTACTTACAGACTATGCTGCGCATCCTACAATTTCTTGTCACATCACTCTCAGCTTCCTGCCAACATCCTGGCAGAAGCTAAAAAAAAAAAATTAGTGGGAGAATATATATATATATATATATATAAAGTACAGACCAAAAGTTTGGACACACCTTCTCATTTAAAGATTTTTCTGTATTTTCATGACTATGAAAATTGTAAATTCACACTGAAGGCATCAAAACTATGAATTAACACATGTGGAATTATATACTTAACAAAAAAGTGTGTAACAACTGAAATTATGTCTTATATTCTAGGTTCTTCAAAGTAGCCACCTTTTGCTTTGATGACTGCTTTGCACACTCTTGGCATTCGCTTGATGAGCTTCAAGAGGTAGTCACCGGAAATGGTTTTCACTTCACAGGTGTGCCCTATCAGGTTTAATAAGTGGGATTTCTGGCCTTATAAATGGGGTTGGGACCATCAGTTGTGTTGTGCAGAAGTCTGGTGGATACACAGCTGATAGTCCTACTGAATAGACTGTTAGAATTTGTATTACGGCAAGAAAAAAGCAGCTAAGTAAAGAAAAATGAGTGGCCATCATTACTTTAAGAAAGAAATGAAGGTTAATCAGTCCAAAAAATTGGGAAAACTTTGAAAGTGTTCCCAAGTGCAGTTGCAAAAACCATCAAGTGCTACAATGAAACTGGCTCACATGATGACCGCCCCAGGAAAGGAAGACCAAGAGTCACCTCTGCTTCTGAGGATAAGTTTATTCAAGTCACCAGCCTCAGAAATCGCAGGTTTACAGCAGCTCAGATTAGAGACCAGGTCAATGCCACACAGAGTTCTAGCAGCAGACACATCTCTACAACAACTGTTAGGCTGGAGTCACACACAATGTCTAACAAATCGGACCGCTTTTGACGGACGAGAATCGCACAAATGTTTCCTGAACATTGCTCCGTCTGTCATCCGATTGGAATGCGAGAATGCGATTTTGTCGCATCTGAGTGTATGTTTGACATCCGTCTGGCGAGATTTTGTCGGTGGCTAGCAAAGCCGAAATATAATGGATCCAAATGATAGTTTTTAAATCACAAAAGAAAGAATACATATAAACACATAGAATACATATATATATACTGTATATACATGTCATTGAAACATATACAGTACAGACCAAAAGTTTGGACACACCTTCTCATTCAACGATTTTTCTGTATTTTCATGACTGTGAAAATTGTAGAATCACACTGAAGGCATCAAAACTATGAATTAACACATGTGGAATTATACATTACACCTTACAAAAAAGTGTGAAACAACTGAAAATATGTCTTATATTCTAGGTTCTTCAAAGTAGCCTCCTTTTGCTTTGATTACTGCTTTGCACGCAGAAAAGGTGAACGGATGGACTCTACATGCCTGGTTCCCACCGTGAAGCATGGAGGAGGTGGTGTGATGGTGTGGGGGTGCTTTGCTGGTGACACTGTTGGGGATTTATTCAAAATTGAAGGCATACTGAACCAGCATGGCTACCACAGCATCTTGCAGCGGCATGCTAATCCATCCGGTTTGCGTTTAGTTGGACCATCATTTATTTTTCAACAGGGCAATGACCCCAAACACACCTCCAGACTGTGTAAGGGCTATTTGACCAAGGAGGAGAGTGATGGGGTGCTACGCCAGATGACCTGGCCTCCACAGTCACCAGACCTGAACCCAATCGAGATGGTTTGGGGTGAGCTGGACCGCTCACCACTTCAATTTTGAATAATCCCCAACAGTGTCACCAGCAAAGCACCCCCACATCATCACACCACCTCCTCCATGCTTCACGTGGGAACTAGGCATGTAGAGTCCATCCGTTCACCTTTTCTGCGTGCAAAGCAGTAATCAAAGCAAAAGGTGGCTACTTTGAAGAACCTAGAATATAAGACATATTTTCCGTTGTTTCACACTTTTTTGTAAAGTGTAATGTATAATTCCCCATGTGTTAATTCATAGTTTTGATGCCTTCAGTGTGATTCTACAATTTTCATAGTTATGAAAATACAGAAGAATCTTTGAGAAGATGCGCCTTTTCTGACACTTAGCCCGTCTAAGTGTTTTTTTTCACCATTTAATACAATAGGATTAATTATGGATACTTGTCTAATTGACAACTCTCCATTATTAACCCGACTTAAGGTCACCTTCCAATAGCAAGGTGACCTTAACCCATTATTACCCATTCGCCACCGCTACAGGGCAATGGGAATAGACGGGCTAAGTGCCAGAAGTGCCAGAAAAGGCGCATCTAATAATAGATGTGCCTTTCCTGGGGAGGCTGGGGGCAGATGTTAGTAGCCAGTGGGGGCACAAAAAAATGCACCCTCCCTAGGCTATTATTATCTGCCCCCACTCACTGGCTTTCCCTGTCTGGTATAGAAAATACCGCGGGATGTTGTGAATGTGTTGGAGATGAGTTCTGAGCAGAAGCTCCCTCTGGTGGTTGCAGACAGTGCTGAACCATTTAGTGAAGATTGGCAATCAGGAGTTACAGACTGGTCCTATATAAGGGAGGTTTCCTCCCATCAGGGTTGCCGGTGATCAATTGTTCTTGTCTAACTGCTGTTGTTTCTGGTTCTCTTGGAAGCCTGCTGAATCTTGCCTCTTCTCCTGCTCTCAGATAAGACATTTTCTGTTTTTATTTCTGTGCTTGCTTTTTGCATTGTTTCCTGCACTCTTGTGGAGGTCAGCCAGGTCCCCTCCGGGGGCTTGTGCTCCTCTCAGTTTATCTGAGCCTCTGTTATTTGTTCATTTGCCTTTTCCAGTTTTTTCAGTGGCTGCGGCTTAGTTTTGTTACACCAGAGAACTAATTTAGGTGGTAGAGGTCGTGTGATCTCAGGTGTTTTTGTAATTAGTAGAGTTGGTACTCTTTAGGGTTTTTTGGGATTGCAGTAAGTGTCCTTCCTATCCTTTTCTGTCTAGGAAGTTTGGGCCCCAACGTTTGCTCATACTATTTTCTGTCTGTGTCTGTATTTCCTTTTGTCTAACCGCCATTACATGTTTGGGGGCTTCCTATGTTCTTTGGGGATCTGCTCCGGGGCAGATAGTTTTCCTCTTTCTATCTTTAGGTGTAGTTAGCTTCTCAGGCTGTGACGAGGCGTCTAGGACCAACGTAGGTACGCTCCACGGCTGCCTTTAGTTGTGGTGGTTAGTCAGGGTACTGCAATCCAGTAGATTTCAACCTCTCTGGTGTATTGCCGTTTTTGCCTGCTCTCCTCAGCTACCAAAACATAACAGCGGGAGCCCACGCATTTTTTTTAATGAATTCACACATTTAATTAGCACATACATGTATGAAATTTTGCACATATACACTCATGTATTTGTTAATGAAAACCATATATCAAACTACATGAAATGAAATGGTTTACTGTATGTTAAGAGTGTGCAAAGCAGTCATCAATGCAAAAGGTGGCTACTTTGAAGAACCTAGAATATAAGACATAATTTCAGTTGTTACACACTTTTTTGTTAAGTATATAATTCCACATGTGTTAACTCATAGTTTTGATGCCTTCAGTGTGAATGTACAATTTTCATAGTCATGAAAATACAGAAAAATCTTTAAATGAGAAGGTGTGTCCAAACTTTTGGTCTGTACTGTGTATATATATATTATATATATATATATATATATATATATATATATATTTATATTTTATATATATATATATATATATATATATATATAATATATATATATATATATATATATATGTATATATATATGTACCGTATTTTTCGGACCATAAGACGCACTAAGGTTTTAGAGGAGGAAAATAGACAAAAAAAATGAAAGCAAAAAATGTGGTCAATACTAGTATCCACCATCCTAGTATATATATGTCCCCAATACAGGTAAACATGGTCCCCTGATCCTCATCCCAAGCCTGGTCTGCGTGGTCCCCTTACCCCTTCCTGGTCTGCGTGGCCTCCTCATCCCCATGCTGGTCTGCGCAGCCCCCTCACCCCCAGCCTGGTCTGCGCGGCCCCCTCACCCCCATCCTGGTCTGCGCGGCCCCCTCACTCCCATCCTGGTCTGCGCGGCCCCCTCACTCCCATCCTGGTCTGCGTGGCCCCGTCACCCCCATCCTGGTCTGCGTGGCCCCCTCATCCCCATCCTGGTCTGCATGATCCCCTCATCCCCATATTGCTATGCATTGCCCTCCTCATCCCCATCCTGGTATGCATGTCCCCCTCATCCCTATTCTCGTATGCATGGTCCCCCATTCATATCCTAGTATGCATGGCCCCACCATCCCCATGCTGGTTTACATGGCCCCCATCAGAAAAACTTTAAAAAAAACATAAGTCATTCTACATACCTTCCCTGTGCTCACTCGCAGTGTCCTGTTCTGAAGCCAGCAGCTGTTTTATGCTTGTAAGCAGCGCATGGCAGTGACGTAATGCGCTGCTTTCAAGCAGAGGACAGTTGCCGAAATACTCACTGCTCCCCGCCAGGGACTATGGGCGTGTAGAGCAGTAAATATTTATCTTCTTAAAAAACAGCAGGCACAGTGTTAGCCACAGCTACCAGCTCCTGCAGCTGCCAGACGATCACGTGTGCTCTCCACTTTCGTAGTGGGCACACATGATCGCCTGGCAGCTGCAGAAGCCTTCAGCTGCGGCTACTGCGCCAGCTATTAAAGATCACTGAATATTCACTGCGCCCCATGCTTATGAAAGTGGAGAGCAGTGAATATTCATTCTCTTTAGTAGTACTCCAATTTTTGGAGGAAAAAAGTGTGTCTTATAGTCTGAAAAATATGGTACACATACACATAGTGTGTGTATATGTCTAGACTATATTGTGTATATGTAATAAATATGGGATTTGTCAGTATACAGTATATAGAGTACATATGTATACGTAGAGTACATATATATATACAGTATATAGTGTGCGTATATACATATGTAGCATATAGTGTGTGTGTTTATACAGAATACAGTGTGTGTATTGTACAGTATATAGGTATATAGTTAAAATCAATCACTAGTCTCAGTGAAGCTATCGCTTAACATACAGGATGATATCTGTTTCATGTACTGTAA
>JARQOD010014218.1:0-10980 GCA_033576555.1 Oophaga sylvatica
TGAACCCTCAGGGGCGCCACACTACTAACTCCAGGCTGGTCCTCATAGAAATTCTGTTGTCAACAGTCAGCTGATGTGTCATGTGATGATGGTGGGAGTGGTCACCACCCACATCAGCTGACCAGCAACAAAGCAGCAGCCAGCAAGAAAACTGACATTAACCCTTTCTGGCCCAAAAGGATAAAAGTAACATTTAAATTATGGCAGAACTAGAGCTGTCACGAATCCAAAAATGAATCGTGACATGGAGTGGTCTAGTCAAAGTCCTGACCTTAATCCGATTTGAGATGCTGTAATGACCTTAAGAAGGCTGTTCAATTCTGCAGAAATGAGCGGCCAAACTTCCTCCAGAGCTTTGTAAAAGATTCATTGATAGTTATCACAATTGCTTGATTGCAGTTGTCACTGCAAAGGGCGGCCAACCAGTTATTAAGTATAGGGGGCTGTTGTGAATGGGTTTGAGATGAGTTCTGAGCAGAGGCTCCCTCTGGTGGTTACAAGCGGTACTAGTGAGGATTGGGAATCAGGTGTTACTGATTGGTCTTATTTAAGGGAATCATTTTCCCATCAGGGTTGCCGGTGATCAATTGTTCTGGTCTGAATCCTTCTTTCCAGTTTCCCTTGTAGCCTGCTGTGTCGTGTCTTCATCTCCTGCTATCAGATAAGACAATTTCTTATTTTGTGTTTTTGCTATATTTTTGTATTTCCTTTTTTACCTGCACTCCTCAGCTACCGAAATATAACAGTATCACCGGCCATAAAAATTGTATGGTACTCACAGAAGGGAAAAAATATTTTGAAGGAAGAAAAGTTGTCAGAGATATTTTTCTGTTTGTTGCATTTTTTTATTTTTTTTTTTTCCCTCTGTATCTCTGGGTGCTGGGGAGGATCTTTTCTCCCAATGGAGTTTGCACAGTTGTCTGGCCGTGTGGATCAGCTTGCCACTGAGGTTCAGAGTATTGCTACCTATCTTGCTAGGTTGCCTGTTGTGGAACCTAGGATCCCCATGCCAGATTTGTTTTTAGGGGATCGAGCTAAGTTTCAGAATTTCAAAAATAATTGTAAATTGTTTTTTGCCTTAAAATCTAAGTCCTCAGGAAACGCAGCGCAGCAGGTTCAAATTATCATCTCTCTCCTGCGCGGCGATCCTCAGGATTGGGCTTTTTCCCTGACACCTGGGGATCCTGTTTTGAGTGATGTTGATGCATTTTTTCAGGCTTTGGGGTTATTGTACGATGAGCCTAATGTCACTGATCAAGCTGAAAAAGCCTTGTTGGCATTAAATCAGGGGCTTGATGACGCTGAGTTATACTGTCAGAGATTCCGTAGGTGGGCAGTCCTGACCAAATGGAATGACGACGCTTTGGCAGCCCTTTTCCGGAAGGGTCTGTCAGATAATGTAAAGGATGTTATGGTGGGATTCCCTGTCCCCTCTGGTCTCAATGATTCTATGTCATTAGCGATTCAAATTGACAGACGTTTGCGTGAGCGGAGAAGTATGCGTGGAATAGTGTTGCCTTGTGAACCAGCTTCTGAACCCATGCAGTGTGATAGAGTGGTGTCTGAGGCACAGCGTCATGAGTTTCGAAAGCGCAATGGGTTATGTTTCTACTGTGGTGATGCCTCTCATGCTATTTCAGTCTGCCCTAAGCGGGGAAGACGTTTTGCACGCTCAGTTGTCTTGGGTAGTGTTCAGACTAAGTTTTTATTAACTGTCACTCTGATATGCTCTCTGTCCTCATTTTCTGCTCAGGCTTTCGTTGATTCTGGAGCAGCTATTAACCTGATGGATTATGATTTTGCTAAACGTTGTGGATTTCCCTTGATACCCCTACAGAAGTCTATTCCCCTACTGGGGATCGATTCTACCCCTTTGGCTGAGAATAAACCCCAGTTTTCTACTCAGGTGATAATGAGGGTTGAACCTGATCACCAGGAGTGCTGCAAATTTTTGGTTCTATATAATCTGCATGACATTATCGTGCTGGGTTTCCCTTGGTTACAGTCTCATAATCCTGTTTTGGATTGGAAATCTGTGTCTGTAACCAGTTGGGGCTGCCAATGTGTTAATACCAACACTCCTGTTTTTTCTGCCTCCCCCCAGGCTCAGGATGTTCCTGACTTTTTGTTTGATTTTTCTGATGTGTTTAGCGAAAGTAAATCTGCATCCTTACCTCCCCATAGGAGCTATGACTGCGCTATTGAATTAGTGCCAGGTAGTAAATTCCCTAAGGGTCGCCTTTTTAACTTGTCTGTACCTGAACATGACGCTATGCGGTATTATATCAAGGAATCATTGGAGAAGGGTCATATCAGACCATCCTCTTCACCCTTAGGTGCCGGTTTTTTCTTTGTGGCCAAAAAAGATGGTTCATTAAGGCCGTGTATTGATTATCGTCTCTTGAACAATATTACTGTGAAATATCAATACCCGTTACCCTTGATTTCTGACCTGTTTTCCAGGGTGAAAAACGCTACTTGGTTTACCAAGCTTGACCTCAGGGGGGCGTATAACCTTATTCGCATTAAGCACGGGGATGAATGGAAGACGGCATTCAATACCCCTGAAGGGCATTTTGAGTACCTTGTGATGCCCTTTGGGCTCACTAATGCTCCTTCCGTCTTCCAGTCCTTCATGAATGACATTTTCAGGGATTTTGTGGACAAATTTCTGATTGTTTATTTGGATGATATCTTGATTTTTTCTAATGACTGGGACTCTCATGTGAAACATGTTCGAACTGTATTCCAGATTTTGAGAGAGAATGCTCTGTATGTGAAGGGATCAAAGTGTCTTTTTGGCGTACAGAAGATCTCATTTCTGGGATTCATTTTGTCCCCATCTGTTATTGAAATGGACCCGTCAAGGTTCAGGCCATCTGTGATTGGGTCCAACCTACTTCATTAAAGGCTCTTCAGAGATTTTTGGGTTTTGCCAATTTTTATCGTAAATTTATTGGTAATTTCTCTGTTATTGTTAAACCATTAACTGATTTGACCAGAAAGGGTTCTGATGTGGTGAATTGGCCTCCTGAGGCAGTCTCTGCGTTTCAGGAACTTAAGCAGAGATTCACTTCTGCTCCTGTTCTACGGCAGCCTGATGTTTCTCTGCCATTTCAGGTGGAGGTTGATGCCTCTGAAATTGGGGCAGGTGCCGTTTTGTCCCAAAAAGATCCAGAGACCTCTAAAAGTAACCCTTGTGCCTTTTTCTCTCGAAAATTTTCTCCTACTGAACGTAATTATGACGTGGGTAATCGGGAGTTATTGGCCATGAAGTGGGCTTTTGAAGAGTGGAGACATTGGCTGGAGGGAGCCAAACATCAGGTGGTGGTCCTTACGGACCATAAGAATCTGGTCTATCTGGAATCTGCCAAGCGACTCAATCCTAGACAGGCCAGGTGGGCCTTGTTTTTCACACGTTTTAATTTTGTGGTTTCCTTTCTTCCTGGCACTAAGAATGTTAAGGCGGATGCCCTCTCGAGGAGTTTCCTTGCGGACTCTCCTGAGCTATCTGATCCCTCTGTTATTTTGAAGGAGGGTGTAGTTCTTTCCGCCATCTCGCCCAATTTGAGACTTGCTCTGGAGGGGTGTCAGGAGGATAGGCCCGAGCGCTGCCCTGTTGGAAAATTGTTTGTCCCGGACCAATGGAAAAAGAGTGTGATGTCTGAGATTCATTGTTCCGCATTGGCTGGGCATCCCGGAATTTTTGGTACCAGAGACTTGGTTAGTCGGTCCTTTTGGTGGCCTACCTTGTCTCGCGATGTCAGGGAATTTGTGCAGTCCTGCGGGACTTGCTCTCGCTCCAAGCCTTGCTCTCGCTCTAGTGGTTTGTTGATGCCATTGCCTGTGCCCAAGAGACCATGGACCCATATCTCTATGGATTTCATTTCCGATCTTCCTGTTTCTCAGAGAATGACCACCATCTGGGTAATTTGTGATAGGTTTTCCAAAATGATACATCTTGTGCCATTACCTAAGTTGCCTTCCTCCTCTGAATTGGTGCCGTTGTTCCTTCAGCACGTGGTTCGTTTACACGGCATTCCTGAGAACATTGTGTCTGACAGAGGAGTCCAGTTTGTTTCCAGATTTTGGAGGACTTTTTGTTCTAAACTGGGTGTTCAATTGTCTTTCTCCTCGGCATTTCATCCTCAGACCAATGGTCAAACTGAGAGAACAAACCAGACATTGGAGACTTATCTAAGATGCTTTGTGTCTGCTGATCAGGATGACTGGGTCTCTTTTTTGCCTTTGGCTGAGTTTGCTCTTAATAATAGGGCTAGCTCTGCCACTTTGATGTCTCCGTTTTTCTGTAATTCTGGGTTTCACCCTCGATTTTCTTCAGGACAGACGGAGGCTTCTGTCTGTCCAGGTGTTGACTCTGTTGTTGAGCGTATGCAGCAGATTTGGGACCAGGTAGTGGAGAGGTTGTCCCTCTCTCAGGAGAAGGCCCAGCGGTTTGCTAACCGGCATAGGACTGATGGTCCTCGGTTTAAAGTGGGGGACTTGGTCTGGTTGTCCTCAAAGAATATTCCTATGAGAGTAGCATCTCCTAAATTTAAGCCTAGGTTCATTGGACCTTATAAGATCATGGAGATTATTAATCCTGTTTCTTTTCGTTTGCTTCTTCCAGGGACATTTAAGATCCATAACGTGTTCCACAAGTCCTTGTTGAAGAGGTTTGTTGAGCCAGTGGTTCCTGCTGCTGTGCCTCCTGACCCTGTTTTGGTTGAGGGCAATCTGGAGTATGTGGTTGAGAAAATATTGGATTCTCGTTTTTCTAGACGAAGACTCCAGTATTTGGTTAAATGGAGAGGTTATGGTCAGGAAGATAATTCTTGGGTGTTTGCTTCGGACATCCATGCTAGGAGACTTATCCGTGCGTATGATAGAACTCATCCTGACCGACCTGGTTGCTCAAATGAGGGTTCGGTGACCCCTCCTCAAGGGGGGGGTACTGTTGTGAATGAGTTTGAGATGAGTTCTGAGCAGAGGCTCCCTCTGGTGGTTACAAGCGGTACTAGTGAGGATTGGGAATCAGGTGTTACTGATTGGTCTTATTTAAGGGAATCATTTTCCCATCAGGGTTGCCGGTGATCAATTGTTCTGGTCTGAATCCTTCTTTCCAGTTTCCCTTGTAGCCTGCTGTGTCGTGTCTTCATCTCCTGCTATCAGATAAGACAATTTCTTATTTTGTGTTTTTGCTATATTTTTGTATTTCCTTTTTTACCTGCACTCCTCAGCTACCGAAATATAACAGGGGCAATCACTCTATCACACAGGGCCCTGGAGGTTTGGATTCCTTCTTCCCTTAATAATAAAGACCTTCATTTATAAACTGCATTTTGTGTTACTTGTGTTATCTTTATCTAATATTTACATTTGTTTGGTGATTGGAAACATATGAAAAAGAATAGGAAATCAGGAAGGGGCAAATACTTTTTCACACAACTGTATTCAATCGCCTTAAAGGGAATCTGTCACCCCATTTTTGGAGTATGAGATAAGCCCCTGATGGCGGTGGCCCTATCTTACATTCTGGAATGCTGTAGATAAGCCCCTGATGTCACCTGAAAGATAAGAAACATGAGTTATATTATACTCAGCCAGTGGCGGTCCACCATCCGGTCCGATGGGCGTCGCTGTCCGGTTCGGCGCCTCCCATCTTCTAACGAAGCCATCCTCTTCTCTGCGTCCTGTTGCGGCTTCTGCGCAGGCGCACTGATCTGCACTGGTGAGGGCAGAGTACTGCAGTGCGCGGACCTCTCTGACCTTTCCCGGCGCATTGCAGTACTCTGCTCTGCCCTCACCAGGGCAGATCAGTGCGCCTGCGCAGAAGCCGCGACAGGACACAGAGAAGAGGATGGCTTCACTAGAAGATGGGAGGCGCCGAACCAGACAGCGACGCCCATCGGAACAGACGGCGGAACGCCCCTGGGTGAGTGTAATATAATTTGTTTTTCTTATCTTTCAGGTGACATCGGGGGCTTATCTACAGCATTACAGAATGTAAGATAAGCCCCTGATGGCGGTGGCCTCATTTCATAGGGCAAAAATGGGGTGACAGATTCCCTTTAAGGACACAGTAGACTATACACTATATACACAATGGTTATACATATACATTGGTCAGATATGCAAATACAGGTGGTAGTACAAAAGTATAAGCAGATGATACAAAACTCAGTTACCGGATTGATGATTGGTCGTTGGATGCTTGCAACTAGAGTTGAGCAAAACAGGTCGGTCAGATTCATAAGTCGCCGACTTTCGCCAAGGTCTGGTTTCCCTGAGCGAAACCCGACCATAGCATAAAATCGGCCATGCGTTTGGCAAAACGAGCGCCAAAGTCGGTTTTTCCATCATGCTTGCAGGCGCCTTTTTTCAGCTAATGAGCAAGGACGCACACTGTGGGCAACAAGATGACATGTGCAGCGTCCACCACCATCTTAGAGAAGGGCATTGCAGTGATTGGCTTGCTTTGTGTGGCGTCATTGTGTCTATAAAAGTCCTGACCGCCGACCTCCATTTTACTTCTGCCGATCTTAACAGTAGGGAGAGGTTGCTGATGCTGTTTAGCAGTAGGGAGAGAGTTAGGGCTGGAAAGAGAAGTTCTTCTGTGCTTGTGCTGATAGCAATTGTGCTGTACAGTTAGTATACAGTGACAGGGGAGGATTTTCTTGTGTGCAGCAGCGCTGGTTAATAGGCTGCCTGATAGCTGTATTGCTGTGTGCACACTGCTGTGCAGACTGCTTTTTACACAGCACTAATACTTTTATTCTTTTTTTCTGCACAGTTAATTTTTTCCCACACTGTATAGAGCTGTACGCTCCTCACACACTACCGTGTACCAGCTGGTATCACGGACAAATACATGCTGACTATCTGTGTGTGACTCCGGAAATATATACAGAGATTTAAAATTACCCCTAGACTGTATACAGCTGTACGCTTCTGATGCAGTACCTTTTTTCTGCTTTTTATGTTCTGGTCTAATCCATACTGGGAGGGCGTCTGTGTGACTTCGGAAATATATACGGAGATTTAAAATTACCTCTACAGTGTATACAGCTGTACGCTTCTGATAGAGTACTGTTTTTCTGCTTTTTGTATTACGGTCAAATCCATACTGATTGAGCGTCTGTGTGTGACTCCGGAAATATATACGGACATTTAAATTTTCCTCAACACTGTATACAGCTGTACGCTTCTGATACAGTACAGTTTTTCAGCTTTTTGTATTCTGGTCAAATCCATACTGAGTCTGTGAGCGTCTGTGTGCGACTCCGGAAACATATACGGAGATTTACAATTTCCCCTATACAGCTGTACGCTTCTGATACAGTATCGTTTTTCTGCTTTTTATATTCTGGTCTAATCCATACTGAGTCTGTGAGCGTCTGTGTGTTACTCCGGAAATATATACAGAAATTTAAAATTACCCCTACCCTGTATACAGCTGTACGCTTCTGATACAGCACCGTTTTTCTGCCTCTTGTATTACGGTCAAATCCATACTGGGAGAGTGTCTGTGTGTGACTCTGGAAATATATACGGACATTTAAATTTTCCCCAACACTGTATACAGCTGTATGCTTCTGATACATTACCGTTTTTCTGCTTTTGTATTCTGGTCAAATCCTTACTGAGTGAGCGTGTCTGTGTGACTCCGGAAATATATACGGAGATTTACAATTTCCACTACACTGTATACAGCTGTACGCTTCTGATACAGTACCGTTTTTCTACTTTTTATATTCTGGTCTAATCCATACTGAGCCTGTGAGCGTCTGTGTGTGACTCCGGAAATATATACGGAGATTTAAAATTTCCCCTACACTGTATACAGCTGTACGCTTCTGATACAGTACCGTTTTTCTGCTTTTTATATTCTGGTCTAATCCATACTGAGCCTGTGAGCGTCTGTGTGTGACTCCGGAAATATATACGGAGATTTAAAATTTCCCCTACACTGTATACAGCTGTACGCTTCTGATACAGTACCATATATCTGCTGGTATTTTTGGTACATTTTGCCAAACATGAGGAAGTATAGTGGAAGAGGCCGCGGACGTGGAGGCCAGCTGGTACTGATGGTGGTGCATCTGCTGGTAGTCCCAAAAGCACAATAGCACCTAAGGCAGGAGGTGTTGAGCCTGCGTCATCGTCTGGCTCCAGAAGGCCTGGAAGGCTCCCTTTTCTGGGAGTAGGTAAACCGCTTTTAAAGCCGGAGCATCAGGAACATTGCCGAAACAGCCTCCAGCTCTATCGCCTCCTCATCTGAAGTTTCAAAAACTGCAAGCACTTGGTCGTCAGTGCAGGCTCCTGGTCAGGAACGACACCTTTCCTTGTGTCCTTCACCCCCACCAAAAGGGAAGGATGCGGCAGGCCACACTTCAAATTACTCCCTGGAGCTCTTTTCACATACCATTCCTGGGTTATCAAGTCAAATCCTGAATTCCCCAGTCCAAGTTGAATCTGACATGGAGTACACTGATGCACAGCCACTGCTAGATGATTCTGCTGGTACATTCACCCAGAGCACTACATTGCCCTCGCAGTCTACTGAGCCAGAATCTGACCCTGATGAAACTCAGGTGCCCCTTCCCACATACTATACCACATTACACGGTGTCACAGAGGAAGGTGCAGATGAAATTGAAGAGGAGGTGATGGATGACCCAGTTGTTGACCAGGATTGGCATCCATTGGGGGAAGAGGGTGCCACTGGCAATAGCTCAGAAGAGAAGGATCCGCAGCAGGTATCGACATCACAGCTGTGGTTATCTGGCAGGCCCGTAGCAGTCCAAAAAGGTGTTAAAAAAAAACAAAAAGAGTTGCAGGACAGCTTGGCCAGACGGTCAAATTAGCACAGTGTGCAAGCCCTGAAAATTTATCCCATAGTAGGAAGAGTGCAGTGTGGCACTTTCTTGACTAAAATCCTATTGATGAGGCAAAGGTTATCTGTAAGAAGTGCGGAAGGATCTTTAGCCGAGGGAAAAATCTCCGAAATTTGAATACCAGTTGCATGCAATGAGTCGCTCGTACCAGGGCTTTGGGGTACTCGGCACCGAGCCCGTTGATCTCTATGGGGGATGTCACGGGTAGCACAGCTCGGTCCGTTGCCCTGGGCGCTCACTAAAGGGGGATATTTACAGGGGATGATAGAATGTTCGTGACGCCACCTGTGGTTCCTGGTCAGGGTGAACAGTGCTGCAGGGTAGGTCCTCTGAGGGTTTGAGGCAGCAAGGTGTTAAGTCTCCCACAGGCGAGACTGATTCCTCAGAGTATATGGCGGTGTAGGGGTGCAGGAGCAATAATGCAGACACACACAAGCAAGTCTCTTTCTGTACCTTTACTGGTGATATTTGCAGGCACGTCCCGGGAAGCCGTCAGGGTGGAGGATGCACGTCCAGTAATCCACTGAGTAGGTGTAGGGCCTCCTTACGCCTTTAATGTGTGTGAGTTTCTGACTTGCATAAAACAAAGCTTAACTCAGTGTTTTCAGCTACGCCCGGCTGACCTTGTGGTGAGTGTGATGAACGGGCACCCGGTCCGCCACACGGTAGCCCGGGGGTCACGGCTTGTGATCCCACCGCTGCCACCAATATGTGATGAACGGGCACACGGTCTGCCACACGGTAGCCCGGGGTATCACGGCTTGTGATCCCACCGCTGCCACCAATATGTGATGAACGGTGCCGCGGTCCGCCACACGGTAGCCCGGGGTATCACGGCTTGTGATCCCTCCGTGCTGCAAATGTGACAAAAACGCGCACACACACGACGGCTGCTGCCGTCCGACCCAGTAAACTGCAGGGATTTATAATTATCCCACTTCCACTTAGGAACTTGCAGCTCTCTGGCGCCCCCCTTACCCTCAGGTCAGTCAGGGAACTGCACCTAGGATAATTGGTCGCCAGACGGGTCACTTGGATGTGTGCTGGCTATTGGGCACGCTGCAGTGAGGGAATTATAATTACTCCTGGCTGCAGCCAGGCAGTACCCTTATAAACCCCGCTCCGTCACTGCCAGCGTCACCCAATAGATTAACACTTTACACCCCTTCCTTTTAGCTGCCACCAGCTACGGCTTTTGATGAACAATTTATCAAGAGGGTCCGTAGCAACCCAAAACAGTAGCGTAGTGCTTCAGGCACGTGCAAATTCGTTTATAGAGCAGGAGAAACAAACTAATAAATTTATAGGTTTATTCCTTAAAAAACAGGCAGTGCTTATATAATATAAAAAGATGTAACAAACTGAGACAATATCGTTATATACAGATGCAGTTATAAAATAAAATAGGATTACAGATGAAAATCACTCACATGGTAGTTACAGGCAAGACAAGCCAGGCTGGGGGAAGGAGCCACACGTCATAGTTCATTGGTAGATCTCTTACTCAGGACATCCCAGCAGAAAGTGCCTAAGGAACTTCACTGCAAGACTTATGCATGTCAGCTTCTGACCTCACAAAAGGGGCTGGTTTTCTGGCCACCTCCCCTGGCTGCAAGCTATGGTTTGAGCTCTGCAATATCATAAGGTCCATAACTCGTCCTGTGAACCTAGCAGAATAACGGCAGACCTATCAATGATCTTACTCTAAAATGACGGTTCCAATGAGCCCACACTTGGGTGGGCTAGTACATGGGGCACCCGAGAATTCCATTTCTCGGGTTCTGTTGGAGTTACGGGTTTACCAGTACCACGGGAACGATGCCCGTCGGCGCATGGTTCAACACAGTAACTTTCGTGTTTCTAGCGAATGCTCCCACCGTGTTATTAACCAAAAAAGAATGAATTCTCCAAAATGGCTGCTATAGGAAGAAAGCACGTGTGCAGACAATGAAGGACCCTGCGGTGAAGCGGCAAAACTTCCAGCACTGGTAGCTCAGGTTACACTGAGCTTGACTGCAGGTTGACAGGGGGGAAGGGAAGCGTGAGCTGCAGAGAAAAGGAGGGAGGGGTAACTTTGCCCTGT
>JARQOD010014219.1:0-10977 GCA_033576555.1 Oophaga sylvatica
GAAATCATTGACCAGGACCATAGAGCCCAGAGAAATCATTGACCAGGACCATAGAGCCCAGAGAAATCACTGACCCGGACCATAGAGCCCCCGAGAAATCACTGATCAGGACCATAAAGCCCAGAGAAATCACTGACCAAGGCCATAGAGCCCAGAGAAATCACTGATCAGGCCATAGGCCCAGAGAAATCTGACCAGGCCATAGAGCCAGAGAAATCACGACCAGGCCATAGAGCCAGAGAAATACTGACCAAGGCCATAGAGGCCTGACCAGAGAAATCACTGACCAAGGCCATAGAGCCAGAAAATCACTGACCAAGGCCATAGAGCCCAGAGAAATCATGCAGGCCATAGAGCCAGAGAAATCACTGACCAGACCATAGAGCCAGAGAAATCATGACCAGGACCATAGAGCCAGAGAAATCATGACAGGACCATAGAGCCCGAGACAGAATCATGATCAGCCATAGACCAGAGAATCACTGACCAAGGCCATAGAGCCAGAGAAATCACTGACGGCCAAGAGCAGGAATCATGACAGGCATAGGCCAGGAACATGAAGGCCTGAGCAGAGAATCACTGACAGGCTGAGCCCGAGAAATCACTGACCAGGCATAGAGCCAGAGAAATCATGACCAAGGCCTGAGCCAGAGAAATCATGACAAGGCCATAGAGCCAGGAAATCATGACAGGCATGAGCCGAGAATCACTGACCAGCATAGAGCCCGAGAACATGACAAGGCCTGAGCAGAGAAATCAGACCAAGGCCATAGAGCCAGAGAAATCATGACAGGCATAGAGCCAGAGAAATCATGCCAGCCATGAGCCCAGAGAATCATGACCAGGCCATAGAGCCGAGAAATCAGACAGGCCATAGAGCCGAGAAATCATGACCAAGGCATAGAGCCAGGAAATCATGACCAGGCCATAGAGCCAGAGAATCACTGACAGGACCATAGAGCCAGAGAAATCATGACGGACCTAAGCCAGAGAAATCATGACAAGGCATAGAGCCAGAGAAATCTGACAGGCCATAGGCCAGAGAAACACTGACCAGGCATAGAGCCGAGAAATACGACCAAGGCCATAGAGCCGAGAAATCACTGACCAAGGCATGGCCGAGAAATCATGACCAGGCCTAGAGCCAGAGAAATCATGACCAAGGCCATAGAGCCCAGAGAAATACTGACAGGCCATAGAGCCCAGAGAAATGCAGACGGATACTGACGCCTAGACGAACTGACAGGCCTAGAGAAATCTGACAGGCAAGGCAAGAACATGACCAGTAGCAGAAATCAGACAGCAAAGCAGAGATCTGACAGGCTAAGCGAAAACATACCAGCCTAAGCAAGAAATCACTGACGGCTAGAGCCGAGAAATGCGACCATAGAGCCAGAAATCACTGACCAGGCCATAGACCGAGAAATCTACAGGCCATAGAGCCAAGATCACTGACAGGCAAAGCCGAAACATGAGCAAGAGCAGAACTGCAGCATCCAGGAATCTGCGCTAAGCAGAAATCTGCAGGCAAGCAAATGCAGCATGACGAGAATCAACGCCATAAGCAGAGAATATGACAGGCATGCAGAGAACCCAGGCCATGAGCCAAATCAGACAGGCATAGCCCGAGAACAGCAGCCAGAGCCAGGAATCACTGCAGCTAAGCAGAGAAACTGACAGCCATAGCAGAGCTACAAGGCACCAGAAATCTGACGGCCATAAGCCAGAGAATCCGACGCCATGACCGAAATCAACAGCAAGCCAGAGAATCAGACAGCATAAGCCGAGAATCACTGACGGCCTGAGCCGAATCATGAGCATACAGAAACATGACAGGCCATGGCAAAATCCTGCAGGAGCAGAGAAACAGACAGGCCAGAGCCAGAATCCGCATAGGCCAGAAAATTGCAGGCCAAGAGCAGAACATGACAGATAGCCGGAATCGACGAACCCAGAAATCATGAGGCCATAGGCAAGAATCATGAGGCTGAGCCGAGAATCATGAGCATGGCCAGAGAATGACAGGCTGGCCAAACGCAGTGAGCCCAAATATGACCAAGAAGCCAGAGAATAGACAGCCAAAGCCAGAGAAATCTGACGGCTGAGCCAGGAATCATGCAGGCATAGGCCGGAAATCATGACAGCCATAGCCGAAAACCAGGCAGAGCCAGGATCACGCCAGAGCAGAAATCACGACAAGGCGAGCCAGATCATACAGGCCTAGCGAGAATGACAACATCCGAAATCATGACGATAGAGCCAGAGAATCATGACAACTGAGCAGAGAATATGACAGCCTAGCAGAATCATGCAGCCATAGAGCCAGAAATGCGCAGAGCCAAAATCGCAGCAGGCCCAAACCTGACAGAGAGCATCACACAACCAGAACATGCCAGGCAGAGCCGAGAAATACAAGCCTGGCAGATCGACAGGCATAGCCAAGATATACCAGCCAAGCCGAGAATCATGACAGCAGAGCGAATGAGCTAGGCAAAATCATGACAGCATAGACAGAGAACACTGAGCTACAGAATACGCAGATAGCAGAATCACTGACAGCAAGCCCAGAAATCTCGGCAAGACAGAGAACCGACCAGGCCATAGCCGACATGACAGGCATAGCCCAGAATCACGGCCAGCAGAACAGCGCTAGCAGAGAACACGCAGCCTAGCCAGGAATCATGCAGCATGCAGAATCAGCCAAGCAGACTGACACAACAAACGCGCAAGCCAAAAAGACAGCAACCCAGAAGAAGCATAAGCAAAAAAGCAGATAAGCAGAAATCAACAGATAGCCGGAAACAGGAGGCCAGAAAGACATAAGCCAGAATCATGCCAGGCAAAAGAATCTGCAGCAAGAGCCGAACTGAAGCATAGAGGAATCTGCGCATAGCCAGGAATCATGAGGCATAAGCCGAATGAGCAAGCAAAATATCAGCCAGGCCAAAGAAAAAAGCCCAGAGAAATACTGACCAAGGCCATAGAGCCCAGAGAAATCACTGACCAAGGCCATAGAGCCCAGAGAAATCACTGACCAGGCCATAGAGCCCAGAGAAATCACTGACCAAGGCCATAGAGCCCAGAGAATCACTGACCAAGGCCAAGAGCCCAAGAAATCACTGACCAGCCATAGAGCCCAGAGAAATCACTGACCAGCCATAGAGCCCAGAGAAATCACTGACCAGGCCATAGAGCCAGAGAAATCACTGACCAAGCCATAGACCAGAGAAATCACTGACCAGGCCATAGAGCCCAGAGAAATCATGACCAGGCCATAGAGCCCAGAGAAATCACTGACCAGGCCATAGAGCCCAGAAATCATGAAAGGCCATAAGCCCAGAGAAATCATGACCAAGGCCATAGAGCCAGAGAATCACTGACAGGCCATAGAGCCCAGAGAAATCACGACAGGCCATAGAGCCCAGAGAAATCACTGACAAGGCCATAGAGCCAGAGAAATCCTGACCAGGCCATGAGCCCAGAGAAATCACTGACCAAGGCCATAGAGCCCAGAGAAATCATTGACCAAGGCCATAGAGCCCAGAGAAATCACTGACCAAGGCCATAGAGCCCACGAGAAATCACTGACCAGGCATAGAGCCCAGAGAAATCACTGACCAAGGCCATAGAGCCCAGAGAAAATCACTGACCAAGGCCATAGAGCCCAGAGAAATCACTGACCAAGGCATAGAGCCCAGAGAAATCGACCAAGGCATGACCCAGAGAAATCATGACCAGGCCATAGAGCCAGAGAAATCATTGACCAGGACCATAGAGCCCAGAGAAATCACTGACACAGGCCATAGAGCCCCGAGAAATCACTGATCAGGACCATAGAGCCCAGAGAAAATCACTGACCAAGGCCATAGAGCCCAGAGAAATCACTGCCAAGGCCATAGAGCCCAGGAGAAATCACTGACCAGGCCATAGAGCCAGAGAAATCACTGACCAAGGCCATAGAGCCCAGAGAAATCACTGACAGGCCATAGAGCCCAGAGAAATCACTGACCAGGCCATAGAGCCAGAGAAATACTGACCAAGGCCATGAGCCAGAGAAATCATGACAAGGCCATAGAGCCCAGAGAAATCACTGACCAGGCCATAGAGCCAGAGAAATCACTGACCAGGCCATAGAGCCAGAGAAATCACTGACCAAGGCCATAGAGCCCAGAGAAATCACTGACCAAGGCCATAGAGCCCAGAGAAATCACTGACCAAGGCCATAGAGCCAGAGAAATCACTGACCAAGGCCATAGAGCCCAGAGAAATCACTGACCAAGGCCATAGAGCCCAGAGAAATCACTGACCAGGCCATAGAGCCAGAGAAATCATGACCAAGGCCATAGAGCCCAGAGAAATCATTGACCAAGGCCATAGAGCCCAGAGAAATCACTGACCAAGGCCATAGAGCCAGAGAAATCATGACAGCCATAGAGCCGAAATCTGACAGCCATAGACCAGAGAAATCACTGACCAAGGCCATAGAGCCAGAGAAATCACTGACAAGGCCATAGAGCCAGAGAAATCACTGACCAAGCCATAGAGCCCAGAGAAATCACTGACCAAGGCCATAGAGCCAGAGAAATCACTGACCAAGGCCATAGAGCCCAGAGAAATCACTGACCAAGGCCATAGAGCCAGAGAAATCACTGACCAAGGCCATAGAGCCCAGAGAAATCATGACCAAGGCCATAGAGCCCAGAGAAATCATGACCAAGGCCATAGAGCCAGAGAAATCACTGACAGGCCATAGAGCCCAGAGAAATCACTGACCAAGGCCATAGAGCCCAGAGAAATCACTGACCAAGGCCATAGAGCCCAGAGAAATCACTGACCAGGCCATAGAGCCAGAGAAATCACTGACCAAGGCCATAGAGCCCAGAGAAATCACTGACAAGGCCATAGAGCCAGAGAAATCATTGACCAAGGCCATAGAGCCAGAGAAATCATGACCAAGGCCATAGAGCCCAGAGAAATCACTGACAAGGCCATAGAGCCCAGAGAAATCATGACCAAGGCCATAGAGCCCAGAGAAATCACTGACAGGCCATAGAGCCAGAGAAATCACTGACCAAGGCCATAGAGCCCAGAGAAATCACTGACCAAGGCCATAGAGCCCAGAGAAATCACTGACCAAGGCCATAGAGCCAGAGAAATCACTGACCAGGCCATAGAGCCCAGAGAAATCACTGACCAGGCCAAGAGCCCGAGAAATCATGACCAAGGCCATAGAGCCCAGAGAAATCACTGACCAAGGCCATAGAGCCCAGAGAAATCACTGACCAAGCCATAGAGCCCAGAGAAATCATGACCAAGGCCATAGAGCCCAGAGAAATCACTGACCAGGCCATAGAGCCCGAGAAATCACTGACAGGCCATAGAGCCAGAGAAATCACTGACCAAGGCCATAGAGCCCAGAGAAATCACTGACAGGCCATAGAGCCCAGAGAAACACTGACCAAGGCCATAGAGCCAGAGAATCATGACCAGCCATAGAGCCGAGAAATCATGACAGCCATAAGCCCAGAGAAATCATGACCAGGCCATAGAGCCAGAGAAATCACTGACAAGGCATGAGCCAGAGAAATCACTGACAGGCCATAGAGCCCAGAGAAATCACTGACCAGGCCATAGAGCCCAGAGAAATCATGACAACCATAGAGCCAGAGAAACACTGACAAGGCATAGAGCCAGAGAAATCACGACCAGGCCATAGAGCCCAGAGAAATCATGACCAGGCCTAGAGCCCAGAGAAATCATGACCAGGCCTAGAGCCCAAGAAATCATGACCAGGCCATAGAGCCCGAGAAATCACTGACCAAGGCCATAGAGCCCAGAGAAATACTGACAAGGCCAGAGCCAGAGAAATCACTGCAGCCATAGAGCCAGAGAAATCACTGACCAAGGCCATAGAGCCCAGAGAAATCACTGACCAAGGCCATAGAGCCCAGAGAAATCACTGACCAAGGCCATAGAGCCCAGAGAAATCACTGACCAAGGCCATAGAGCCCAGAGAAATCACTGACCAAGGCCATAGAGCCCAGAGAAATCATGACCAAGGCCATAGAGCCCAGAGAAATCACTGACCAAGGCCATAGAGCCCCGAGAAATCACTGACCAAAGGCCATAGAGCCCAGAGAAATCACTGACCAGGCCATAGAGCCCAGAGAAATCACTGACCAAGGCCATAGAGCCAGAGAAATCACTGACCAAGGCCATAGAGCCCAGAGAAATCACTGACCAAGGCCATAGAGCCCAGAGAAAATCACTTGACCAAGGCCATAGAGCCCAGGAAATCACTGACCAAGGCCATAGAGCCCAGAGAAATCACTGACCAAGGCCATAGAGCCCAGAGAAATCACTGACCAGGCCATAGAGCCCAGAGAAATCACTGACCAGGCCATAGAGCCCAGAGAAATCACTGACCAAGGCCATAGAGCCCAGAGAAATCACTGACCAAGGCCATAGAGCCAGAGAAATCACTGACCAAGGCCATAGAGCCCACGAGAAATCACTGACCAAGGCCATAGAGCCAGAGAAATCACTGACCAAGGCCATAGAGCCCAGAGAAATCACTGACCAAGGCCATAGAGCCCAGAGAAATCACTGACCAAGGCCATAGAGCCCAGAGAAATCACTGACCAAGGCCATAGAGCCCAGAGAAATCACTGACCAAGGCCATAGAGCCCAGAGAAATCACTGACCAAGGCCATAGAGCCCAGAGAAATCACTGACCAAGGCCATAGAGCCCAGAGAAATCACTGACCAAGGCCATAGAGCCCAGAGAAATCACTGACCAAGGCCATAGAGCCCAGAGAAATCACTGACCAAGGCCATAGAGCCCAGAGAAATCACTGACCAAGGCCATAGAGCCCAGAGAAATCACTGACCAAGGCCATAGAGCCCAGAGAAATCACTGACCAAGGCCATAGAGCCCAGAGAAATCATTGACCAAGGCCATAGAGCCCAGAGAAATCATTGACCAAGGCCATAGAGCCAGAGAAATCACTGATCAGGACCATAGAGCCCAGAGAAATCACTGACCAAGGCCATAGAGCCCAGAGAAATCACTGACCAGGACCATAGAGCCCAGAGAAATCACTGACCAAGGCCATAGAGCCCAGAGAAATCACTGACCAAGGCCATAGAGCCCAGAGAAATCACTGACCAAGGCCATAGAGCCAGAGAAATCATTGACCAAGGCCATAGAGCCAGAGAATCATGACCAAGGCCATAGAGCCCAGAGAAATCACTGACCAAGGCCATAGAGCCCAGAGAAATCATTGGCCAAGGCCATAGAGCCCAGAAAAATCACTGATCAGGACCATAGAGCCCCCCAAGAAATCACGATAGAGAAAATTAAAATCCTTACAGACATCTCCAGAGTAGGATAAAGAGCTTGCAATCTACAAGTCACCTTTACATGACCACTATGCAGTTGACCGCTCTCTTGGAAACAGGTAGTTAAGGAAAATCCTAATGGCTAGCAGATGTGAGGCCAGGCTTAGCCTGAATGCACAAGAATGTGAATTTACAACCGGTAGAGATAAGCTAGAGAAAAAAAGGAAAATCCTTTGTCTAGCTTAGGCTATGCTCACATGTTGCGTTTTTTGCTTCGGTTGTTTGCTGCATTTTCCAAGATCCCAAAGGTCAGCTTTGCTTCCACTACAGAAGTCTGAACACAGGTCACCAATGCAAGACTTATATATAACCATTCATTATTGGAAAAATAACAATTTGATCAAATTTTTTAAAAGTTCATATGAGTTCATGAAAAAATACGCAATTACAAATGTAACAGTGGGGGGTGAATTGTCAGGAACAGTTTACCTAAAGGTACTGCCACACTACACGATCCCGCTAACGATCTCGTTAGCGTCGCATACTAATGAGATCGCTAGCGGGATCGTTAACAATATCGCTAGTGTCGGCCACATTTAGCGATGTCGTTAAGGACGCTATCGCGGTTAGCGATCTCCTTAACGACTTTAGTGGTACAAAAGTACCGCTAAATCGCTAAAAAAGGTGCCACACAGCGATAAGATACTTACCCAGCGGGAGCGCCGGCGATAAAATAGGGTCCGGAACGATTCCAGCGACGAGCGAGATCACAGCAGGATCTACAGCAGGAAGCTCGTCGCTGACAGATGCCGCACACAACAACATCGCTAACGGGATCGCTAAATAGTGACGTTTTTTAGCGATCCCGTTAGCGATGTTGTTTAGTGTGGCATACCCTTTAGACACAGGCAGTGCACTGTAGGACACTATTTACTTGCACACTTTGGTCAGCCCTTGAGTTGGTCAGGAGTTGTTCAGTTTCACACCTTGGTCGACCAATGATTACTTTACACACATCAGAAATTGAATTAAACTGTACTAATCCTAACTGCCCTTCTCCGATGAGACCAAGACATTATGGTTTTAAGGGAACCTGTCAGCTGTTTTGGCCGCTATAAGATGCGGCCGCTGCTTTCAGGGCTGATATGGAGCACTCTATGAAACGGTAGATAAGACCCCGGTCCGACCTGCAAGATAAGAAAAGTAAGTTTTATTATACTCACCCGGGGGGCGGTCCGGTCCGATGGGTGTCGCAGGTCCGGGTCTGGTGTCTCTCATCTTCTTGCGACGCCGCCCTCCTGCTTGCTTTATGGCTCCCCGGCATTGCGCTCCTGCGCAGGCGCACTGATCTGCACTGTTGAGGGCAGAGCAAATTCCGGCAGTGCGCATGTGCCGTGCCTCTCTGACCTTTCCCGGTGCCTGCACACTGCAGTACTTTACTCTGCCCTCAACAGGCCAGAAAAGTACGACGTACAAAAAAAATGTTCCTATGTCTGTTGTCTCCATCCGATGGATCCAGAATTTCCGACGGATCCGTCGATTGACGGATGAAACGTGCGGCCATCCGTCGTTAATACAAGTCTATGAGAAAAAAAAACGGATCCAGCACTGGATCCATTTTTTTTCCAAAAACAACGGATTGTGACTGATGGCAAAAACCGGATGTGTGAAAGAGGCCTGAGGTCCTGTGCACACGTTGCGTTTTTAGATGCGTTTCCTCTGCGTTTTTCAACGTGCGGAAATGCATCCAACCCGCAGCACAGTGCACTACCAATGTAATCCAATGGGAACCACATGTCTGCTGTGCACATGCTGCGGAAAAAAACGTGCGGTTTTGCCGCGTTTTATTTTCCGCAGCATGTCAATTCTTTGTGCGGAACTGCAGCGGTTCGGCGCCCATTGACTTGCATTGAGTCGGGCACTTCCGCAGCAAAACCACAGATCTAAAAAAGATCTGGGGTTTTGCTGCGGGTGAAACCGCTGCAGTTCGGGAGGAGGGAAGTGTGTGGGCGGTGCGTGGGTGTGTACAGTGTGCGGCGCTATGTGTGTGGGCGGTGCGTGGGTGTGTACAGTGTGCGGCGCTGTGTGTGTGGGCGGTGCGTGGGCGTGTACAGTGTGCGGTGCTGTGTGTGTGGGCGGAGCGTGGGCGTGTACAGTGTGCGGCGCTGTGTGTGTGGGCGGTGCGTGGGCGTGTACAGTGTGCGGCGCTGTGTGTGTGGGCGGTGCGTGGGCGTGTATAGTGTGCGGCGCTGTGTGTGGGCGGTGCGTGGGCATGTATAGTGTGCGGCGCTGTGTGTGTGGGCGGTGCGTGGGCGTGTATAGTGTGCGGCGCTATGTGTGTGGGCGGTGCGTGGGCGTGTTATAGTCTGCGGCGCTGTGTGTGTGGGCGGTTCGTGGGCGTGTACAGTGTGCGGCGCTGTGTGTGTGGGCGGTGCGTGGGTGTGTATAGTGTGCGGCGCTATGTGTGTGGGGGGTGCGTGGGCGTGTATAGTGTGCGGCGCTGTGTGTGTGGGCGGTGCGTGGGCGTGTATAGTGTGCGGCGCTATGTGTGTGGGCGTGTATAGTGTGTGGCGCTGTGTGTGTGGGCGGTGCGTGGGCTGTGTATAGTGTGCAGCGCTATGTGTGTGGGCGGTGCGTGGGCGTGTATAGTGTGCGGCGCTATGTGTGTGGGCGTGTATAGTGTGCGGCGCTGTGTGTGTGGGCGGTTCGTGGGCGTGTACAGTGTGCGGCGCTGTGTGTGTGGGCGGTGCGTGGGTGTGTATAGTGTGCGGCGCTATGTGTGTGGGCGGTGCGTGAGCGTGTATAGTGTGCGGCGCTGTGTGTGTGGGCGGTGCGTGGGCGTGTATAGTGTGCGGCGCTGTGTGTGGGCGGTGCGTGGGCGTGTATAGTGTGCGGCGCTATGTGTGTGGGCGGTGCGTGGGCGTGTATAGTGTGTGGCGCTATGTGTGTGGGCGGTGAGTGGGCGTGTATAGTGTGCGGCGCTATGTGTGTGGGTGTGTATAGTGTGCGGCGCTATGTGTGTGGGCGGTGCGGGGCGTGTATAGTGTGCGGCGCTATGTGTGTGGGTGTGTATAGTGTGCGGCGCTATGTGTGTGGGCGGTGCGTGGGCGTGTATAGTGTGCGGCGCTGTGTGTGTGGGCGGTGCGTGGGCGTGTATAGTGTGCGGCGCTATGTGTGTGGGCGGTGCAGTGGGCGTGTATAGTGTGTGGCGCTATGTGTGTGGGCGGTGAGTGGGGTGTATAGTGTGCGGCGCTATGTGTGTGGGTGTGTATAGTGTGCGGCGCTATGTGATGTGGGCGGTGCGTGGGCGTGTATAGTGTGCGGCGCTATGTGTGTGGGTGTGTATAGTGTGCGGCGCTATGTGTGTGGGCGGTGCGTGGGCGTGTATAGTGTGCGGCGCTGTGTGTGTGGGCGGTGCGTGGGCGTGTATAGTGTGCGGCGCTGTGTGTGGGCGGTGCGTGGGCGTGTATAGTGTGCGGCGCTATGTGTGTGGGCGGTGAGTGGGCGTGTATAGTGTGCGGCGCTATGTGTGTGGGTGTGTATAGTGTGCGCGCTATGTGTGTGGGCGGTGCGTGGGCGTGTATAGTGTGCGGCGCTATGTGTGTGGGTGTGTATAGTGTGCGGCGCTATGTGTGT
>JARQOD010014220.1:0-10972 GCA_033576555.1 Oophaga sylvatica
AAATGTCAACAAATAGTTTGCTGTGACATTGATGCACCCTGAACCTGCAGGACGGCTTGAATTTCTTTGCAGCTTGATTGGGGCTGCTTATTGACCATCTGGACTATCCTGCGTTGCAACCTTTCAGCAATTTTTTTCTGCCGTCCACGTCCAGGGAGATTAGATACAGAACCATGGGTTGTAAACTTCTTGATTATGTTGCGCACTATGGCAAAGAAACATCAAGATCTCTGGAGATGGACCTCTAATCTTGATATTGTTGATATTTTTCAACAATTTTGGTTCTCAAGTTCTCCGACAGTTCTCTTTCTGTTCTCCATGCTTAATGTAGCACAGACACACAATGCAAAGATTGAGTCAACTTCTCCCCTTTTTACCTGGTTTCATGTGTGATTTTCATATTGCTCACAACTGTTACTTGCCACAGGTGAGTTTGAACGATCATCACATATTTTTGGAAAAGTGTCAACAATTTGTCTAGCCCATATATGGGGTTTTGTGTTAAATTATGTCCAATTTGTCTTTTTTTCTCTGATTTTTTGAGGTGTTGTTCCAATACACACAAATGAAATAAACATGTGTATAACAAAAGGTGTAATTGCAATAATTTTCTGGGATAAATAATTTATTTTCTGGATCAATTTCAAGGATGACCACACTTTCTGCATTGATCGTGTATACAGTATATACACACAATATTTCTATCTCTATCTATTTAAGGTCCATATATCAGGCAGCTCCTCTGTATACTGGCCCTGACCTAAAGGGCCCGTCTCACATAGCGATATCGCTACCGAGATCGGTGCTGAGTCACTAGTTTTGTGACGCAGCACCGAGCTCACCAGCGATATCGCTGTGTGTTGACATTCAGCGACGATCAGCCCCCCTGCCGGGTATCGCTGATCGTCGCTGAAATGTCAGGACATTTTTTGATCGCTGGTCTCCCGCTGACAGGCACGCATCGCTGCGTGTGACCGGCGGAGACCAGCGATCCGCTGGTAACCAAGGTACACAGCGGGTTTCCAGGTCGCGGGCTGTGCCTAGAAACCCGCTGTGTACCTTGGATACCAGCTCCCTGCATCAGCGCGCTGGTATCCAAGGTACACTGCGGGTAACTAAGCGATGTTACTCGCAGTGTCGCTGTCCAAGATCGCTGCCTGTTTGGCAGCTCAGCAGCGATCATGTAGCGATACACCAGCGATCCTGACAAGTGCATATCGTTGTCGGGATCGCTGGTGTATCGTTATGTGAGACCCAGCCTTTAGACAACTTTCCTCTGTCTCATTTGTGGGGTTGCACTATTTTGGTGGTGTCATCTTTGGGGCCCATGCAGGGTGTTCACCAGCTTTGCTCAAAGAAAACCTTGAGCTTAATTGGTAACGATTTCGGAGCAGATTAGACAAGGACAGATGACTCATACGTTTTGATTCCATACTGCGCTCTGGCTGCCCCCTCCTTCCTCTGTTCACAGATGTCAGTGGAAGTTGCTCATCTGTCTATGCAGCAGCAGCCACTGAATTCCCCCAACGCTCTCTTGTCACGCAAGTTTTAAGGACCCAAGTTCAAGATTTGCAGCAGACAACCGGGAAATTCATCACAGTCGACCAGCAAAGCAAAAACAAATAGCAGGGAGCAACCAGGCAGATGTAAAGTGGGATAATTTTACATTCCACCATCTGACTGACATATTGACTGAAATCATTTAACCCTATTCACAACAGTGCTGCAAATTTTTCTAATATTTTATTATTGAAACCAAACAAATAAAGTAGCACTCTGTAGCGCTATATGCAAACATAAAATATGAAAATTGAATTGCATTACTGCACTAGAAATATGAAAAATTGAGAATGCTTGGCGCATAGATTGGCCAATTCATGTGTACCTGTAAGCCACAATAAGGCGATTCTCGTTGCCAGGACCTAATGCCAAACACGTATCAAGGATATGGGCTGGATTTGCGCAACTCTGGCCCGAAATCAAGCGCAAGCATTAAAATTAAGTAGGGATCGTTATCATTACTGTAGATTCCTAAATCAATGCTGTATCTGTTTCCAGATGCAACCTTCTCGGGTTTACCAGTGATAGGAATAAGGTTCTTTTCATCATTAATCTCCTGACTGATGAGGCTCTTGCTTGGGCCTCACCTTATATGGCAAAGAACTGTGACCTCCCAAATGACTTAGTTTCCTTCATCACTGCTATGGATCAAGTGTTTGATGACTCAAATCATTGTGCTACAGCTGAAACCAAACTGCATAGCCTACGTCAAAGGCGGCACTCTGTAGCTGAATATACCTGCGAATTCCGCAGCTGGGTGGCCAACACCACATGGAATTTAGCTGCCCAGAGGAGTCAATTTCGACAAGGATTATCAGAGCTAATTAAGGATAAACTTGCAAGGGTCTAGACCCCTGATAATTTAGAGGATTTTATTCAACTATGCATCCGAATTGATCAGAGACTCATGGAACGAAAAAAGGAAAGAGTGCGAGTGTTTGGAAACACGCCTAACTGCTCCATTACACAATCAGCATTAAAAAAACCAACAGAAAATGGAAAGTGTGCCTGAACCTATGCAAATTGATGTAATCCGTAAACCTCAGTCTGCAGTAGAGATGGAGAGGCGACACACAGAGAATCTATGTTTCTATTGTGGGGGTTCTGGACATTTTGCCATCAACTGTCCTAGCAAAAGGACCATAGCTTTCACAAATGGCAAGACAGAAAGTGATTTAGACCTTTTTGAACGGCCAGATCTAGTTATGCAGACCATCTCATCTCTAATGCAGGATAAAGGCAAAGAGCAATCACCATCGTCTCATTTTGTCGTTCCCATACAGGTCATAAGTGGGAGCCAAAAACTACAATGCTCTGCCATGTTAGATTCTGGAGCAGGAGGAAACGTCATGGACTTACAATTCACACTTGATAATAACATTGCAAGTAGGACTAAATCCATGCCAATCGATATGGAAACTGTGGATGGACCACCTTTATCATCTGGACCTGTTACAAGACAATAGAACTGAAAATCTGTATTGAACCGAATCATCAAGAAGCTGTTAGTTTTCATCTTATTTCATCTCCAAATTTTCCAGTTATTCTAGGAACTCCCTTGTTTTCAATCCATAACCCATCTATCAACTGGGCATCAATGACCATTACTTTTCCCTCTGAGTACTATAAGAACAAATGCCATGCTAATTTATCTGTTTACAAACAAATTTAAGTTTCTGAGATTTCTTTTCAGAATTTTCATAAACTACCACCTCAGTACCAGCAGTTCAGTGAAGTCTGCAGTAAGAAGAAAGTCGATCAACTGCCTCCTCATCGTTCCATTGAATTGCTTCCTGGAGTGTCCATTCCGTTTGGGCAAATATGCAATCTCTCTGAGCCAGAATTAAAAGTACTAAAGGAGCACCTAGATGAAAATTTAGAGAAATTCTTTATTCAACCTTCTTCTTCGCCTCCAGAAGCACCCTTGTTTTTTGTAGAAAAGAAGGACTCAACCCTGCGGCCATGTATTGATTTTAGAGAAATACATAAGATTACCATTAAAAATCGCTGCCCACTCCCCTTAATTCCTGAGTTGTTGGAGAGACTGCGTTCTGCCAAAATTTTTACCAAACTCGATCTAAGAGAAGCTTATAATCTCATACGAATCCGCCCAGGAGACGAGTGGAAAGCTGCCTTTAGAGCTAGATGTGGACATATTGAATATCTGGTTATGCGTTTTGGCCTTAGCAATGCCCCTGCCACCTTTCAGCACGTCATTAATTATGTTTTTCGAGATTTCTTGCATCAATTTCTTGTTCTTTATCTCGATGACATTCTTATTTTCTCAGATTCTTTAGAGGAGCATCGCAGACATGTCCAGTTAGTCCAGGAACATATACTGGAAAACCATCTCTATATCAAACTCGAAAAATGTGAATTCGAACAAACCAGATTTCTGGGATATTTCATTTTCCCAGAAGGTCTGAGCATGGATACAAGTAAAATCAGAGTGATAGTTGACTGGCCTACCCCAAGAAATTTAAAAGATGTTCAGCTCTTTATAGGACTTGCAAATTTCTACAGAAGATTCATTAAAAACTTTTCAAAAATAATTTTACCAATTACTTCACTCATAAAGAAAACCAAAATGTTTTTTCCGGTCTCTAGAGGCACAAGTGGCTTTCGACAAACTAAAGACACTTTTACTTCTGCACCATTACTAGTCCATCCATATCTTGAACTGCCGTTTGTTGTCGAAGTAGGCGCCTCAGACTCTGCGGTGGGAGCCATTTTGTCATAGCGAGCTGGAGACAAAATGCAGCTTCATCCATATGCATTCCTTTCTCATACCATGTAATTATTTAAAAATCATACATTGTAATTTTCTGGTATTTTTTTAATTCTGCCTTTCAAAGTTGGAGTATACCGACGATAAAAATTACAGACATCTCCATTCTTTGTAGGTGGGATAACTTGCAAAATTGGCACTGTACTTATTTTCCATACTGTACTTGTGGTGTATAGTGGTGTCAGCACTGTATGGTAGTATTATTTTAGCACTGTATGTATGGTATTTATTTTATTTATATTTGTGGTTGTATGGTGGTGGCAGTACTGTATGTTGGTATTGTCTGAGCACTGTGTAGTGGTATTTATTACTTACATATACAGTGTATAGTGGCAGCAGCGCTGCATAATATTGATACTTAAACAACCTTATGGAACTTTTATTTGCCTCAAATATGGCTTTATTATCTATGAACAGTCTTGCACAAGTAGGCACTATGTGGTATACCTACAGGTGCTTCTCACAAAATTAGAATATCATCAAAAAGTTAATTTATTTCAGTTCTTCAACACAAAAAGTGAAACTTGTATATTATATAGGGAAAAAAAGCAGCCCTGCCACACAAACCCTACCAGCCCACATAATATAACACTCCCCATCTCCGAACCGTGAATTTTTGCTATACTTTGATGTGCCCCTCTACACTCTCTCTAAGGAGTTATTTGAAGAGTCATGTGTTGTGAACACGTTGGAGGCGACTTCGGAGCTGGGGCTCCCTCCGGTGGTTGCTGAGGGTAATGAACCAATTGCTGAATGGCTTTCACCTGGGTCCGAATGGTCTGATACAAGTGACCTGAACTCGCATCAGCCTTGCTGGTAATCAATTGTTCTTCCAGGTCTTGGTTGGAGCTCAGCTTGCATTCCTGCTTTCATTCAGATAAGTGAATTGCTGTTTTTTTTCCTTTGGTTGGATTTTCCTTGCTGGTTTGCTGCCTTGCAGTAGACTTCAACCTGGTCCCCTTTTGGGGCCTGGCGCTGCATTTGTGCTCAGTTTGTGTTTGCACTTTTGCTCTGTTCCTGTGTCACTTTTTATTTGCTGTGTTGCTGTGTGTTACACCAGAGATCTGATTTAGGTGGCAGAGATCGTGTGAGCTCAGGTTTTTTGTTAATCAGAAGTGTTGGTATTTTTGTCAGGGTTTTTTGGGTTGCAGTCAGAATTCTTTCCTATACTTTTCTATCTAGACAGAATTGGGTCCCAGCGTTTGCTCATTCTATTTTCTGTCTGTGTTCGTATTTTCTTCTTGCCAAACCGCCATTACATGTTTAGGGGCTTCCTATTTCTTTGGGGGTTCTGCTACGGGGCAGTTAGCTTTCATCTTTCTGCCTTTAGGTGTAGCTATCTCTCTGGCTGTGACGAGGCATCTAGGATCACCGTAGGTACGCTCCACGGCTACTTCTAGTGTTGCGGTTAGTTTAGGGTTCTGTGTTATGTTTCGGTAGCTGAGGAGAAACTGCAAAAAATAGCCAAAGTAGCAAAACACCAGAGAATGGAAACTATTGGATTGCAGTAACCTAAACTAATCGCCACCCTAGAAGTAGCCGTGGAGCATACCTACGGTGATCCTAGACGCCTCGTCACAGTCGGAGAGATAACTACACCTAAAGGCATACAAAAAAAAAAAACCCTGTTTGGGAGAGAAGAATAGACAAATCGCGGCGCCCTAAGTGCGTAAAAACAATATTATAGTCTTTAGAGTGTGCACAATTTTATGCACTCACCTGATAGAAGACTAATATGGCTTTAGATTGTGTATCCTCAAAAATCCTTCTGGATACTTTTCAATAGACAGGGCTTGCCTCGGGTGGATCCAAGTGAAAGAGCCAGATTCAGGCTCACACAGGATGAGTAAATCAAGAAAGGCACATCCAGCCCATGAATGGCAGCGCTTCCCAGGACTCACATCCAAAGATGATATTTCATATTTTTTTATTTAATAAGTTAAAATGGAGGAGATACAACGCGTTTCGGATACAGTATATATCCTTCATCAGGTATCATAAAAACACAGTACAAATCCTAATAATATAAAATTCAGTAACACTTATATATAGTGGCAAACCTTTTATCCCAGTCTCAGACACTTGATTTAGGGAGTGGACCAAGTTCAGGAGCACACCCACCCACTTTGACAGCATAGATGCAAGAAGAAAAAAAAAAAAAAAAAAAGCATTCAAACTCTCTCTATGATATCATTCAATCCATTTGGATATAATGTTCCCAGACGATATATCCAAAAAGTTTCTTTCCGGTTTAAAAGAGCATTCCTATTTGCAACACCAGAGGGTATCTGTTCCACTGGAGTTACTTTTATGTTGAAAATTTTGTTATGTTTAATTAGCAGATGCCTTGAGAGACTATGTTTTAAAAACCCATTTTTTGCTCTATTTCTGTGACCATTAATGCGGGACCGCAGTGTCTGCACAGTGCGTCCCACATATTGCAAACCGCAACTGCATGTGATGACATATACAACATAATGACTGCTACAGCTGAGTCTTTGTGAAATCTCAAAGACCTCACCAGTATTGTTACATAAAACTATCAAATGTAACAATACTGGTGAGGTCTTTGAGATTTCACAAAGACTCAGCTGTAGCAGTGATTATGTTGTATATGTCATCACATGCAGTTGCGGTTTGCAATATGTGGGACGCACTGTGCAGACACTGCGGTCCCGCATTAATGGTCACAGAAATAGAGCAAAAAATGGGTTTTTAAAACATAGTCTCTCAAGGCATCTGCTAATTAAACATAACAAAATTTTCAACATAAAAGTAACTCCAGTGGAACAGATACCCTCTGGTGTTGCAAATAGGAATGCTCTTTTAAACCGGAAAGAAACTTTTTGGATATATCGTCTGGGAACATTATATCCAAATGGATTGAATGATATCATAGAGAGAGTTTGAATGCTTTTTTTTTTTTTTTTTTCTTTCTTCTTGCATCTATGCTGTCAAAGTTGGTGGGTGTGCTCCTGAACTTGGTCCACTCCCTAAATCAAGTGTCTGAGACTGGGATAAAAGGTTTGCCACTATATATAAGTGTTACTGAATTTTATATTATTAAGATTTGTACTGTGTTTTTATGATACCTGATGAAGGATATATACTGTATCCGAAACGCGTTGTATCTCCTCCATTTTAACTTATTAAATAAAAAAATATGAAATATCATCTTTGGATGTGAGTCCTGGGAAGCGCTGCCATTCATGAGCTGGATGTGCCTTTCTTGATTTACACCTAAAGGCAGAAAGATGAAAGCTATCTGCCCCGGAGCAGAATCCCCAAAGAAATAGGAAGCCCACGAACATGGAATGGCGGTTAGACAAGAAGAAAACACGGACACAGACAGAAAATAGAATGAGCAAACGCTGGGGCCCAATCTGTCTAGAAAGAAAAGTATAGGAAAGAATTCTGACTGCAATCCAAAAAAAACCCTGACAAAAATACCAACACTTCTGATTAACAAAAAACCTGAGATCACACGATCTCTACCACCTAAATCAGATCTCTGGTGTAACACACAGCAACACAGCAAATAAAAAGTGGCAAAGGAACAGAGCAAAACTGCAAACACAAAATGAGCACAATTGCAGCACAAGACCCCAAAAGGGGACCAGGCTGCAGTCCACTGCAAGCAGCAAACCAGCAGTGAGAATCCAACAGAGGAAAAAAAAAGCAAAACACTTATCTGAATGAGAGCAGGAAAACAAGCTGTGCTCCAAGCAAGAGGAGGAGGAACAATTGATTACCGGAAAGGCTGCTGGGAACTCAGGTCACTTGTATCATACCATTCAGAGCCAGCTGAAGGCCATTCAATAATTAGTTCATTACCCTCAGCAACCACCGGAGTGAACCCAGCTCAAAATTCGCCTCCAAGGTATTCACAACAGTACCCCACCTTGAGGAGGGGTCACCGAACTCTCACCTGCGCAACCAAACCGATCAGGATGAGCTCGATGATAGGCACGGATAAGTCTCCCAGCATGGATGTCCAAAGCAAACACCCAAGAATTGTCCTGCTGACCATAACCTCTCCACTTAACCAAATACGGGAGTTTCCGTCTAGCAAAACGAGAATCCAATATTTTCTCAACCACATACTCCAAATTGCCCTCAACCAAAACAGGATCGGGAGGCGCAGCCATAGGAACCACTGGCTCGACAAAACTCTTCAATAAGAACTTGTGGAACACGTTATGGATCTTAAATGTCCCTGGAAGAAGCAAACGGAAGGAAACCGGATTAATAATTTCCATAATCTTATAAGGTCCAATGAACCTTGGCTTAAATTTTGGAGATGCAACCCTCATAGGGATATTTCTTGAGGACAACCAAACCAAGTCCCCCACTTTAAAACGAGGACCATCAGTCCTATGCCGGTTGCAAACCGCTGGGCCTTCTCTTGAGAGAGAGATAACCTCTCCACTACCTGGTCCCAAATCTGCTGCATACGCTGCACAATAGAGTCAACCCCCGGACAGACAGAAGCCTCCGCCTGTCCTGAATAAAATCGAGGGTGAAACCTAGAATTGCAGAAAAATGGAGACATCAAGGTAGCAGAGCTGTAACGCTGGTATTGTCTGTACTTTGTCTTCCAGCGTTACTCAGCATGTCTCTGCTTTAACCCTTTTGCTCCTTTCCCCCTAACCAGCTGGGATACTGTTGTCTGTTACCTGTATGGATGCTGCTCAGTTCCCAGCTCTGCTGCGTAGCCGTACTTGCGTGAGTGTCTCCGCTGCGTTGCATGACCACCCGCATGTGCGGTCCCTGACTTGCTGTAGAGACCATCCGTAGGTTGCAAAGTCCTCTGCAGTGGTGCATGACTTACTACGTGTGTGGCAGCAGCTACTGTCAGGGGCCTGGCCTGCTGTGAAGACCATCCGTAGGTTGCAAAGTCCTCTGCACTGTGCATGACTTACTACGTGTGTGGCAGCAGCCACGGTCAGGTGTTCCTCTGTGATGAGTTGTCTGGCTCTGCATAGGGGGCGCGGCCCACACCTGTCCTGCTTTTATGAGGATTGGGTGTGTACTAGAATTACTGCTTCAGCCTATTGCTGTGAAGCAGCTCATATATAAAGTTCCCCAGCCCTGAGGGCGTTGCCAGAGCTTCACCTTGAATCCACATTGAATTCCTGAACCTAGCCGTATGTGGTTGTGTGTTCAGCTCCTGCTCTGAGATTGATCAGCTCTGGAGAGCTGATTCCCCTTGTCCTGTCTTGTGTTTCTGCCTGGGGCTGAGTACCCAGATCGCCGTTCCTGGAGGCTGCATATCCAGGCCTGTTCCTGTTGTATCTTGTTTCCTGAATCCCTGATCCTGGATCTAACCCGGTACCTGAATGTCTGAACTGTGTCTTGTGTTTCCGCCTATGCTGGGGGCTGATCACCCAGATCGCCGTTCCTGGAGGCTGTATATCCAGGCCTGTTCCTGCTGTGTCTTGTTTCCTGAATCCCTGATCCTGGACCTAACCCGGTACCTGAATGTCTGAACTGTGTCTTGTGTTTCCGCCTATGCTGGGGGCTGATTACCCAGATCGCCGTTCCTGGAGGCTGTATATCCAGGCCTGTTCCTGCTGTGTCTTGTTTCCTGAATCCCTGATCCTGGACCTAACCCGGTACCTGAATGTCTGAACTGTGTCTTGTGTTTCCGCCTATGCTGGGGGCTGATTACCCAGATCGCCATTCCTGGAGGCTGTATATCCAGACCTGTTCCTGCTGTGTCTAATTACCTGAACCCCTGATCCTGGATCGCATCCTGTACCTGACTGTCTGAACTGTGTCCTCTGTGTTATGTTCCTGAAATCCTGCTGTGTCCTGAACCCTGTGCCAGTGACTGTGAATCCTTGCTATATAACCTGAGATCATCTTGGAAGGAGGAGTCCGGTGTGTGCTGAGTTTCTGTTACTCTGTGCTCAGCTTCTGTGCAATTCCCGGCCAGCTCCCGTTGAGCCTGGCGGGGCTTGCACCAGACCGCTGGGGTTCCTTTTCAGGTCGCTGCCAGATGTCCAGATCCTATGCCTGATGACCATGGCCCGATGTCCGACGACCACTTCCAGATGTCCGGATCCTATCCTCCCTGCCTGATGTCCGGAGCCTGCCGATCGTTGCCAGATGTCCGGAGCCTGCCGATCGTTGTCAGATGTCCGGAGTCCGATGTCGAAGTCCTGTCCATGTTCCTGGGATCCAATCCGTGTTCCTGATGTCCAGTCCGTGTTCCTGACTCCCTGTGATCCAATCCGTGTTCCTGATGTCCAGTCCGTGTTCCTGACTCCCTGAGATCCCAATCCGTGTTCCTGATGTCCGAGTCCTGTTTCCCTGACTCCCTGAGATCCCAATCCGTGTTCCTGATGTCCTGTCCGTGTTCCTGACTCCCTGAGATCCAATCCGTGTTCCTGATGTCCTGTCCGTGTTCCTGACTCCCTGAGATCTAATCTGTGTTCCTGATATCCTGTCTGTGTTCCTGAGATCCAGTCCGTGTTCCTGATGTCCCGATGTCCTGCCGGTTCCTCCTTGGTCTACCCTGTGATGACGTCTGTCCTGGGACGTTGTCTGATGTTCTCCTGCTGAGCCTGTGCTACGCCTGAGGCCTGAGAGTGAGGCCATACTAGTATGCCCGTGCCAGAT